>CM067525.1:3467444-3587444 GCA_034509495.1 Acestrorhynchus altus
CTCAAACCAATACCCACCTGAAACTACACCAATATCCATCCGTACTCAAACCATCACTGATCCAAACTACACCAATATCCATCCATCTATTCTCAAACCAATACCCACCTGAAACTACACCAATATCCATCCGTACTCAAACCATCACTGATCCAAACTACACCAATATCCATCCATCTATACTCAAACCAATACCCACCTGAAACTACACCAATCACCATCTATACTCAAACCAATACCCAGCCAAACTACACCAATCACCATCTATACTCAAACCAATACCCACCTGAAACTACAGTACACCAACACCTATCCATACTCAAACCATCAATGATCCATTCCCATCTCAAACTAAACCAATACATTTCCATACTCACACCAATACCCATCCAAACTATGCCAATTCTATACCACACTATCGTCCATCCCATTAAACCAATCTCTGTCCATACCCAAACCAGTACCACCCACACTCATACTTCTAGTCATCCATAGATCAATAAAGTATATATCAATCAATATCTAAACCCATAACATCCATAAACATCCCAAAACCCAACCTCCACAACATCCGTAATTCAATCCCTCCATACTCAACCTTACACCCCCTCATTCTCAAACACCCACTCATACTGCTCTGACATCATGTTCTCATTTCTTATTATTGAACGATCACCACTGTCAGCCTGAAAAAGCACCACTCGCTGCAAATCCAGTGTGCATTAAAAGCAGTGATCTCAGTGCATCCTGGAACACACACCCAGGTTCAACTCCTAAAGCTCCATCGGGGTTTAAGACTATAACAGGTGGCTCCACATTTTTGACTCGTACGGTTTCACTAAAAGCTGCCTTTAGAGAGCCGTGTGGCTGTAATGGTATGCTTCAGCATACTCTCTCGCTCTCTCGCCCTCTCTCACTGTGGAGAAAAACTGCTGACCCCTGTAATATCCCATCAAGCCACTGGATCGTCTCTCCTATTTGTTGCCATAACGCCTGGATAACCCTGTCTCAAAGAGGCCGTTGCCACGACAACCTGTGGGTTAGGGGCGACAACAGTAAATGCTCTTTTCTCTTTGCAGCGAAATGGGGAAAACACACACACAGAGAGAGAGAGAGAGAGAGAGAGAGAGAGAGAGAGAGAGAGTATTGTATTGTATGTATTATATATCCTCACACTATATGGGCCAAAGTATTGGGACACCTGCTCATTGATTGTATCTTCTGAAATCAATGGTATTAAAAAGAGTTTATCCTGCTTTTGTTGGAGTAACTGTCTCTACTCCCAGTACGACTACTAGATTTAGGAGCATTGCTATGAGGATTTGACTGCACTCAGCAACGAGATCGTTAGTGGTCAGGATGTTGGACGATCACCATCCCACCTCATCCCCAACTCCCCAATTCATCCCAGAAGTACCGGATTGAGAAGCATCATTCCAGAGAACACAGTTCCACTGCTGTACAATTCAATGCTGAGGGCTTTATACCCCCCTTCCAGCCGACAGAGTCCTGTGGGCAGCGTCCTGTGAGCACTGATGAAGGACAAGAGGACGTCCAACACAAGCTGTGCAGAAACAGATGAGCTTCTGTCTCTGACTTTACATCTACAAGGTGGAGACACTCGGTAGGAGTGTCTCACAGAGTGGACAGCGAGTGGACACAGTGTTTGAACAGTCCAGCAACACTGCTGTGTCTGATCCACTCGTACCAGCAACACACACTAACACACCACCACCATGTCAGTGTGACTGCAGTGCTGAGAATGACCCACCACCCACATCATATCTGCTCTGTGGTGGTCCTGATCATTGAAGATCAGGGTGAAAGGAGGAGAATAAAGTCCGCAGAGAAACAGATGAACTACAGTCTGGAATTATAGATCTGCAGAGAGCTCCTGTGTGGTCAGAGCAGCTGATAGTGTGGACAGTGAGTGAACTGAACTGAAACTTCAGTATCGACATCAGCTGCGAAACTTGTATATCATTTAGCCCTTAATTTATACAGTTCCTTACACACACACACACACACACACACACACCATTCTGTCCAGTTAATTAGAGTTGGAGCTGTGGGGGTGGACTGTGGTAAATTACTGTGAAGGCAAACAATCTCTTGGTTTCTTCATCCCTTTGCTTAGACTTACAAATGCACTCCGATAAACAGGCTCGTACACACATCACCTCGACTACTACTTGCTCAGCCCTGCTGGAGGAAACTTTCTGATGGAAAGCCCCGAAGAAAAGAACTGAAAGATAAATAAATAATTATCTGCAGTTATTTGTTTCTGTCTCAGACGGTCAGCTGAGAGAAAGGCCTTAAAGGCTTTATCTGATACAGGCTGAAGGAATTAAAAATCTAACTGATGACATTAATTCCTCCATTCAGTGTGTGTGTGTGTGTGTGTGTGTGTGTGTGAGAGAGAGAGAGAGAGAGAGAGAGAAAGAGAGAGAGATGGTCTGCTGGGAGCACTAATTAGCTTCTGTGAGCTCTGCCTTTAATTCTGCATTAATCCACTCCTCTCTTCTTTCTGTCAGTTTTCTGATGCAAGGTTACACCATCCATTCATTCTCTCTCTCTCTCTCTCTCTCTCTCTCTCTCTCGTTAAGTTTCATCTTCTTTCACTATGTCTCTCTCTATCTTCCACTGCCTCACCTGTCACTCATTCCTTTCACTCAATTCTCGTTCTCTTTTTTTTTTTTAACATTTTTCTGTTTCTCTCTATTTCTTTGTCCTCCTCTCACTCACTGCTTCTCTGGTTCTTTTTCCCTTTTACCTCATTTTCTCTTTTGATTCTCTCTCTCTCACTTTTCTCTTTCTCTGCTTACTCTGCTTTCATTTTCTTTCTCTCCCTCTCGTTCTTCTCCAAGTTCCTCTCTGCTTTATCTCTTTCTCTCTCTTCTCCTTCTCTTGTACTCATTCTTTCACTTGCTTCTCTCTCACTCTCTTGTACGCTCTCACACACACGCTCACAAACACACTCTGTTGTTCCAATGTTCCACCAGAACATTTTAAGCACCAGTAACACAGTACTGAAACTCACATACAACTTCCACTCCCAGTACCCCAATCCCAATCCCACTCGGTGTCACGACTGTACGGAGAACAGTTCACCACATAAACACACTGATCATCAAAACTGTACTGCAACAGGGTAGGGGTTTCTAATAAAGTGGCTACTGTGGAGAAACACAAGGTACTGACTCTTTATCTTTACACGGTGAAAATATGAAGACATGAACTGATGGTCTGACCTGCAGTGGACCACCATGGGTCCAGCATCCGGCGGATTGCAGGCTTTGACCCGCCGTAGAAAGGCCAGAAATGGCGTGGGGTGTTCAGGGACCCCGTGATCAGGCCAGGCAGTGAACTGGAACTGCCTCACTTCTCTCTTTTCACTGGAGCCGTTCTGCAGAGGACAGGGCACACACACACACACACACACACACACACACACACACACACACACACACACACACACACACACACACACAAATACAATTATAAGTGAGCTGTAGATGAAGACTTTATTTCTGGAAGATTTCTGGACTTCCAGTATTTATTCTTCACTCACTTTATAAAGTGCAAATGTCCTGACACAGTAGGTGGCCAGCTCCACCGTGTCCAACAGTGTCACCTGAATCAGGCCGTATGTTTCTGTTCCTCTGGTGGGCCAGTACTGGTCACACTTCACCTGGAAACACACGAAATCACATCATAACCTGGATCAATATTTACTTCTTTTCGTACATGTTGCTGTTTAGAAGAAATCATGTAGAAAGTGCATCCACATCCAGTCTGTACTTGGTTAAATAGTTGAAGAGTTATTGTTTAGAACAGACAGTATCATTATAATATCAGATATAATATCATTTAATTTGAAAAAATAATAAACATACCATTAAAAGTAAAAGTAAATCTATACAGCTGGCGCTTAAAGCAGGATAACCATCCGTTATATTTGTGCCACATTTATTTTGATTAATCAAAATATTAGAAACCGTAGTAGCTTAAAACTACCACTATAATACAAATATCATTATTAATATTGAAAAAAAATATGCCTTATAATGTTAAAATAACAATACAATATAACATATATAACATATACATTTATAGTTTATAACTTTTAAACCGAGTTTAGATGTTTGCTCAGCCTAATATATTCCTTAGATGTTTGTTCTATTAGTTATATAGTAGGTTAATTAACTAATTATATAATAGTTATGAAAAATCTCTAAATATCTAACATAACTTGTTATAAATATAATTAAAAGAGGGACAGAAACAGTAATTGTAATGTACTAGTTTTAGTTGGCATTTTAATATTAATAAAACTAATAAAGCTGAAATTGCATATATACTAGTGATAAAAATAACAATTAATAGTATTAATTTGGGAGGATGAACCTATGAAACAAGTTATTAAAACAGCTTGTAATAAATATGTATTAACTTCGTAGATTAAAAATACCTCTAAAATATTCATGATACAAGTTATTATATTTCAACAGTGATATTTAATGATAATCTGAAAGATTGAAACAGTGCAGGAACAGTGTAATAGTGGTTAATTAGGTCCAGGATGCACTTTAATAACTCGCCGATGTTCTCAAAGCAACGGCATTTGTGAATTTTGGCTGCTTTCTGGCAGACTGTTCCCCGGACTGACCCTGAACACTGTATCTGTTCGGTTAAAGTGCCTTTTTACATGCTAATCACTGTACTGGAAAATTTTGACTCTGCCTCTTTTGGACATTCCTCTAAAGAAGAGAATGAGATGTCGTGAAAGCGAAAATGGAACAAAAGGACAGGGCTAACAGCCGTCCATCCCTTCCTCTTTCTGCTGACTCCTATTTTCTCAGCAGTCGGGGTGGTGGAGGTGGTGGAGGCAGTGGTGGGGGTTAAACTAGGCCAGGAATTCCAGCTCCAGTACTATTTATTAGCCTGACACATGCTATAATTACAACTGTAACTGATTTTTTTTTCCAATCACATTATGGCTCAGGCTTTATTATGATTATACACTTTTTGTTGCCCAGCGAGTGCCTAATAAAACATTGTTCCATTACAGTGCTGCTGTTGCCTCGCCAAGAGGAGAGTGCGAGAGACACTAGCTTCTTCATGGACTAGTGAGCACATGCTTTGTGTTAACTAAAACAGTGCTTACAATAAAAGAACAAAATTAAAAGTAATAGCAGCCTGCAGCGTCCACATTCCTGTCTGGGTGTACGGGTTATGAACGTGAAGCGGCAGCCATTTAATTCTGTGGAAAAGAAAACGATATGTGTTAATAGCAAGGGCACGTTTATTAGAGTTAGCTGATTCTTCCTCTTCGTTAACGCAAATGCTTGAGAAAGAAAGGCAACAAGGTCAGTACATACGCTTGAAATGAAGTGCTAGACTGAACTTTAAGACCAGAGATAACTATCCAGTAGTATGGACACAGACACTGTCCCACTGAAACCGATGTATAATGTATGACATATAACTGTTAGACTATTCAGTATAACCAATAAACTATAACCAATGTATAACGTATAACACAAAACCAATAAACTATAACCAATGTATAACGTATAACACAAAACCAATAAACTATAACCAATGTATAACGTATAACACAAAACCAATAAACTATAACCAATGTATAACGTATAACACAAAACCAATAAACTATAACCAATGTATAACGTATGACACAAAACCAATAAACTATAACCAATGTATAACGTATGACACAAAACCAATAAACTATAACCAATGTATAACGTATAACACAAAACCAATAAACTATAACCAATGTATAACGTATAACAAATCCAATAAACGATTCAGTATAACCAATAAACTATAACCAATGTATAACGTATAACACAAAACCAATAAACTACTGAGTATAACCAGTAAACTATAACCAATGTATGACACATTACACAAAACCAATAAACTATTCAGTATAACCAGTAAACTATAACCAGTGTATAACGTATAACACAAAGCCAGTTTGACAGTGGGCTTATTTTATATATATATATATATATATATATATATATATATATATATATATATTTATATATATATATTTTTTTTTTACATTTCAGAAATAGTGTTAAAAAGTTGTCCTGACTGTAAATCTGTGCATGAGGTTCTACATCTTCACTGCACTCCTGACTGAATGCACTTCCTGCTAAAACCAGTGAAGCTAAGCGAATCAAGCTGCTGGCTGATGCTGAAACATAAGAGAGCTGCTGAATCAAAGCTCAGAAATAAGGTGATTTTTTATCAGCAAAGCCAAAAAAACAGCAGCTGGCAGAAACACGATGCGGTGTGGCTTGCCTTGGAGAAGAAATATGAAGGCATCTGCAGACAAAAAGCAACACGACAAACAAAGAAGACAAAATGACAAAGAAATAAAAAATGATGATTGGATCACTTTACCCTGAGAGACATACAGCAAGGAATATGAATAGCCTATACACACATATACGTGTGTGTGTGTGTGTGTGTGTGTGTGTGTGTGTGTGTATGTATTCAGTGCATCTGGAAAGTAATTGCAGCGCTTCACTTTCTCCCCTCAAAATTTCTACACACAGTATCCCACGATGACAAAGCAAATCTATTAGAAACAAAACTATATACGTTGTAACTATGTATGTTATAACCAAAATATAACATACATAGCAAATTCACATTTTGCCATGACACTAAAAATGAGCTCAGACTCATCTTGTTTCCACTGATCATCCTTCAGATGTTTCTACAACTTGATTGGACACCTGTGGTACATTCGGTGGATTGGACACGATTTGGAAACACGTATTTACATAAGGTCTCATAGTAGACGGTGCAGAGCACAAAGCAAACCATGAAGTCTAAGAAACCTAAACTAATTGTCCTTGAGTGGCCCAGCCAGACCCCAGACCGATTGAACATCTTTGGGGATATCTAAAACTGGCTGTGCACCAGTGCTCCTCATCCAATTGATGGAGCTTGAGAGGTTCTGCAAAGAAGAATGGGAGACACTTCCCGAAAACTCAAACTAAAAAAAGCCAAAGTGCTTCAACAAAGCATTGAACAAAGGCTGTTAAGACTTTATTTATATATATATATATATATATATATATATATATATTTGTAGTTACAGGGTTTGGATTGTATGAGGGTATCTTCTAAAATGTGCAGAGCAGGGGGCCACCAGGTTGAGTTATAAGGACACATGCAGCTGATCAGTGTTCTATGGCCTCTTTCTGTGGGACCCGTCATAAGTGGAACCTGAGTGTTGTCTACCAACATAAAAGAGTGTATGTGTGTGCGACAAATTCTGCTTACCCTGGAACGCTCCTCCAGTTTGGTCATCATGACAATGTTGGCACTACGCTGTTCCCACACCATCCTCCAGAAATCCCCAAATGTCTCTGGTAGGGATCCCTGCGTCGCTATGTACGCATTCTGCTTACGGTAGCCGTCGATGTAGTTAGCGTTAATGTAGTCACTACCAGGAATGCCTGTAAAGGAAGGCAAGAAACTTCAGCACCTCGAGGCAGAAAATGTACCTCACTGGTTAGGTGATGTTCTGTAAAATCGAACATTTATACAGGCAATGTACTGACCGAAGATTACGTACGTCAGACACCACATAAGCAAGTCTATGAGACTTGTTATTTGCAATTGATCAGATCTGATTTGCAGGTACAGACATCAAAAAACTTATGCCAGGCTCTTGGATTCCCACACTTCGAAATCTGATTTGAGCCACCAGAACGTTCCGACTGAGATGCATCTGTACAAATTTGACTGCAATCCGATTTCAAACCAGATTCAAAAATTCAGAATGGTCCAGCCAGTGGGATCTCCTATAGCTGGTGTTGGGTTGGTACAGTCCCACCAATAGAATTGGAATGTTCTGTGTAGAACATTGAGCTTTGAATGTGATGCAACCAACAGCTTTCGCTCCACTGGCTCTTTTTTTGTGCTTTGGTAGAAATACCTCTCAGTTGAAAGGTAGGTTGGTTTATGCTGGACACTCTTTTGGTTTATCACTGGACACTATTTTGTTTTCACCCAAATGTTTCAAAAAGAAAAGTGAGAATGAAGCTTAATAGTCTTTATGCCCTGTCCATCATCGTGAAGCAGTCAGCTTCAGTGAGGGAGGAAAGGATGGAGAAGGAATGGAGGAGAGAGTGGTTTGAAAGAGCTAATATCCAGTTTTGACTCTTTTTCATACTTGGTTGAATATTTTACCTGAAAGAGAGAGAGAGAGAGAGAGAGAGAGAGAGAGAATGAATAAGAAGCAGAGAGGCTGAGCAAGAGCAAAGAGAGAGAGAGCGTGAGAGAGAGAGAGAGAGAGAAGGAGAAGGAAAAGAGAAGGAAAAGGAGCGCGGGGGCGCCGTGGAAACGCGTTGAGCAGACAGATGAGCTTTATCTTGCTTTAGCATGTGTTAGTGCAGCTCTAGGCTGCCAGTCCGCCAGCATTGACTAGCTGTCAGCCTGCTTTTCCTCGCGGATTGGAAAAGACCACACAGCTTTCATTTCCTCACATCAGAGAGGAGAGGGAAAAAGCATCTGCACCTCGCACTCCCTCCCTGCCCCCAAACCATCACTCCATCCCTGTTTTTCTTGCGAACTTTTCCGAGAAGAAGTGTTAACAAAACACAACCACAGCCAAAAGGTTGGAAACACCTGTCTGAATGCTGGCAATTTTAACACTGAAAAAAGTGGAGACACAAATATAGCCTTTTTATTGATGACATAAACCCAACACGGAACCTACATGTACTGGATGGACATCATCATTACTAATTCCACAGCTCGATGCCGGTGAGCTTTATACCCCTCAACCCACGCCTGGTATTAGGTTCCAATGATGTCAGTAGGCTCATGGTCATCTGCTCTATAGAGTCCTATTCTATTGGCAATACTTCTTTACAGGGACTAAACAAGGTCTATGTGCATCTGCACATCTGTGTCAGCTTCAGAAATGGAATGTCACATCCATCTGGCACCACCATCATTCCTCAGTCAAATTGAAACCTGATAAGTGTTGAAAAAGTAGTTGCAAACAGATTTACGTTCTGTTGTGAAGGAAGTTAAAGGTGATCAGGATCAATAACTGATGATAACTGTAGTCTGATCTGATCAATATTTACTGATCTACTCATACAGAAGTGGTGTCTCTCAGTACGGCGTCGGGTTTAACGCAACCCTCCAGACGTCTCTGCATGGAGGTGTAGAGGTTCCTGTGATGATCCATCCCATGCAGCTTGAATGTTCTCACTCAGTTCTGCAGATGGTGTGGTAGGGGTGGAGCGTTGATAGAGCGTCCAATAGCATCCCACACATTTTCAATCAGGGACAGGTCTGGAGATGAGACCGACCACGGCGTAGTATCTGTGTCTTCAAGGCGAGATCTTGAGACGGCAGCTGCGCGTGGACGAGTGTCCTCCAGTTGGAATAGAGCACCGGAGTGTGTGTTCAGAAAAGGTAGGAACGCTAGTTGCAGGACCGTATTAGAAAGCCCAAGGTGTCCTGGCATTGTACGAAATGCAGCCACACCATGACAGCAGTTCTCCACCAAGACAAAAGCGCGATTTGTCACTGAAGATGACCCACTGCCATCCTGAGTGACTCCATGACAGCATTGCAGTTGTCCATTGCAATCGGTTGATTCCTTCTGGGTGCAAGCAGTCAGATGTCAATAATATCAATTTTATCCAGGGGAAACCAGCAGTGAGCTGGACCGCAAATATGAAAGATCAAATAGCGGACTTCACGTCCACTGACCTTTACACTGGAGCAGTTTTGGGATGTTAGTGTTTCCCCCATCTCTCTTTCTAAGCCTTTCATTTTTGCTTCAGATACAGGAGTCATTTGCAACCCCTTCCTTAATGAAACAAATATAAATATATATATATATAACACTTAAAAGGCTTCCATGCTCAAACCCATCATCATTGGGATTCAAAAAACAAAGTTCCATGTGTGCCTTTAGGTCCCCAATCCTCTCAATACCTTCTACAGCCTGGTCAGAGTGAACTAGATGTTGATCCTGCTTCTCTCGGTCCAGTGACGTGCCCCCCTCAAAGTCTGTCAACCAGGCAAAATGTCTTTCGAGTGTGTTGTAGAGTAATGTCTAGCAGTCAACAATCCTTCACCAAGAGGTACGCTACCCAAACGTTTCTCAATGAGTACACTAGCTTCGTTGCTCCAGTACAAAACGATCCGTGGAAACCTCAGACACTAAACGTGTTGGCTGACTGACTGTGTTCAGGACAGGAGGATGGCATGTAAATGTAAAGCTGACTTCACCCTTATCCACCACTTTAAGGACCTTCCGGCAGTCCATTTTATTTCTGGTTCTGCTCCAACTTGCACCCCACTGGAGCAAGGTAATCAGCAGGCTTCAGTCCTTGATTACCAGTTTAGGTGGCTGAAAGGCAGAAAAACTACAATAAAGTGGACTGGCAGGGGGCCCTTAAGGGCTCCAACAAGCAACAAAACTTCTTTCTACCTCACTAATGTTGGACTTTTTGGGATTGCGCCACTACACGGCTTCCCTTCCTTCCGCTATTGTTTACTTTTCACCCTGCGCCTGCTAAATCACAAACAGCAGTTGGTCCGTTGACGTCACAGTTCTAACTCTCCAGCGTACAGGCTTTCGACTCAAAGCGAACAAAAGCAGAAGCCCAGGCTAAAGTCCCAGCTCCAGATGCTTGCATGTTACGCCACGCTTCCCCTAACATGTCTATCCTGCCAGAGGGAACTCAATCAGACGGCTTTGTGAATACACATGCCTGCCCTGCTTTTTGGGACTCAACGAGGAAGTCCCTGATGCCGCTGCGAGAGATGCTACATCTCTGGAACGCCAACAGAAGCGGCTAAGTGGGTGTTCAGACAAAGATGTCGCTTTTATAGAGTCCAAAGCAGTGCCACGCTGTGTGTTTGTATTGAAAATGTCTCGGGGGGATTAGACAACTTGCCTGCCTTTTGTTTTCAGAGTGGAGCAAAGATGAATTGAGTGCCAAATGGCTTTAGCAAACTTCGCCAGGTTCTGAGATCTAAAAACAAGTTGTTTATATCGTGAAATGTCAGCAGAAGGCAGGGGATGGAAAGTCTTTGTGTTGTCCTGGAGTCCGAAGAGTTTAGACAATGATTAATCACATTCGTGAACAGTCCAATAACATGTCAGAACAGCAGGAAGCAATTCAAGGTCACGGTCATTCTGCCTTCAAATGTGGTCCAGGTCATTTAATGGGAAAGTACCAGGACATTTCTGGATATATGGACACCTGGGTATTAAAAAAGGGGATGATCACCACCCCACCACACCTCACCTCACTCCCAACTCATCTCACGAGTACCATTCCACTCCACAGCGCAATGCTGGGGGCTTTATACCCCTGTAGCCCAAGCCTGACAGTGCTCTGGATGACGACTTTGTTGCTAATTGTTGGGACAAGGTTAACACACAATTTCAACAACCTAATTAAAGACTTAGCTCTTAGTAAAAGGGAAGGTGGCTTGGTGATTAGTAAGTTTGCCTCCCAGCACTGGAGTTGTGGGTTTGAGGCCCTATCTGGGTGGAGTGCTGAGTGCATCCAAGCCAAGCATCCTTGGCTATCTAGAAAGGCTCTATCTAGAGGGTTGCCCAAACTGGCTGTTACTATGGTATTTCACGTGGTTGTTATGATTCTTGAGGTTCTTGCTAAGGTCTTCATCAGAGGTTGCTATAGTGTCACTAAAGTGAGTTCTACGAGTTTGAAAAAGTGTCTCTTTGTGGTTGCCATGCTATTTCAGGTGGTTGCCAGGGTGTTGGTAAGTGGTTGCTCCTTGTGATTGGTTGGGTGGTACTAGTGTTTTTGTCATCATCGTGACATAATAAGGGTTCACAAACAGCCTGGAAAGGGGTGAATGAAACTCACCATCAATGGCAGAAAGCAGCACCCGCGAGTGGTCGTAAGCGATGACGTTGGCATATCGGTTCTTGGCTTTGTTCACTTCCAGATTTGAGTGCTCCCATGTAAACTGCTGGCCTGGATCAATGGACTGAAAAGAAATGGGACACAGAAATAGATATGATCAATAATCAATCAGTACTAATCATTAGTAAAGGTCATTTTCAAATGCCTCATGCAACGCTCGAACGCAAGAAGCCACCGCCTGACATTGTTGGGTTGCACAGCTTGACCACTTACTATGTGGTCAATAGAGTGGAACTGTTTTCGTGATTGAAATGATATCCTATGTGACTGCTGTGCTGCAATTTAAGGTGATTGCAAAGCTGTCCCCTGTGGTTGCTTCCCCTATAGCTGTGGGAATGGTGATGCCAAGATGTTCCTAGGTGGTTTCTATGGTACATCAGATGGTTGGTGAGGTAAGCGCTGACATTGGCCTATCAATCCTTGGATGCTGAGTAATATGATCGGATGGACACGGCCACAGACAGTAATACAGACAATAATAATAATCAATTGCTACAATAATGTGTCATTACAGCATTAATCATTTATTATTATACAACTGATGCATTTTTTTTAGTCATATTTCAACAATAATTATGTTAATGTACCATTTTGTATTGTGTTCACTTGGACCCCGTGGTTCACCAAACATCTGGAAAGGGTTGTAAATGATAGGTGTTCGGTAACTGATGTAATATGTTTTATTAAAGGTAGAACCTTTGTTTTCTCAGTGTCGTAACCGCGTTTTTCAATGCGCTCATGCTCCTAACGATCATTTCCATCAAATATTTATTTTTCAGACAAGACACCATTTTTAGAAGCTTGACTTGGATACTACTTGTGCCACTGTGGCCAATTATATCTATGACGGCACCCTTTGGAGATTCGGAGAATGAAACTCTAGTCTTCGTTTGCCTGTAGGACCGTTTCAGAGCTATTTTCGACCCTTCCGTCTCCGTCTAAATGGAAAGATGGCACGATAGGCATCCTGCGTAACTGACAAGTGGCCTTAAAAATAGTTGCCCAGAGCGCCTGCCACACTGGCTTACTGTAACGTTAATTCTGTCGGGAGATGCAGGGGTAATGTAGGGATGTTGTCATCGGTATGGAGAAAAAGCTGGTTGCTGTTGGTTCTGAAATGGTCTGTGCTTGGGTGTGTATACAGTTACATATATCAAGAATTTCCCAGCCCAGAATATCCTCGGTCACTTCCTTTCCATCATCTAATGCCCCAGACATGCCGGGACACATGCTTTTTATTTGGCTCACTAATTCGGACTGACCCGATTAATGTGTTTTAGAATAACAGTGAAGATATTAAAACTATGCCGCGATTTTGCAGTGAATCCAGACGATTTTTTGATTCGTCAAACCAGAATCCTGTTAATATTTGGACAGTGACACACTGTAATTCTACCTCAATGGAACACCGACTTTCCTGCCTCGAGAGGCTTTGCCAGGTCTTTTCTGCAGCTGCCTGTAGTAGCTACTTGTTTACGGATCTTTCAGGACATTTCATTTCTTGCTTTTGCAGTAGGTTTTGGGTCTCAGTCAGTACTGTAGAGCACCATCCTATCATCCTGTCCTTTTTGCAGCATTGGACTGAATCTGAGCAGAAAGCAGAGCTGTAGATGCTGCAGAATTCATCCTGCCACTTCGATCAGCAGTTATACTATCAATAAACTCCAGTGACCCAGTTACTTTGGCACTTATCCATGACTATTGCCTCCAGTTTGACAGATGTGGTTGGCTTCTAAAGACTCGTGTTTGCTTATGCATCGAATCTATGCCGTAACCCAGGGTCTCTCAACCTGTAGGCCGAGGACCACCAGAGGTAAAGGCACATTAAATTAAAGGAAAAAAAGTGAACATCGAGAGACCATATGTGGTCCATCTATAAACATTGTATAAACATGAATGAAAATGCACATATAACGTCACATCGCTCCTCCAGAACGTCCTGTCTTCTGATTGGGTCTTCAGGCATCTGAATGGTTGGTTCATTATTCCTTGAATTATATCCATCCAACTTGTAGCTGGTCGTCCTCTTCCTCTTTCCCCGTCTCTTCCAAGCATGATCAATATTGTCCAGTGAATCTTCTCATAATGTGTCCAAAGAAAGAGAGCTTCAGTCTGACCACCTGGGCTTCCAGTGAGAGGTTAGATTTGATTTGGCCCCGGATTTCATTTCTTTGTCCTCTAAGCTGTCCAGGGAACTCTCAGACATCTATGCACACACCAAAGTTCAAAGGCATCATATTTATCCTGTCTCGCTTTTGCAACCATACAGAACCACAGAGAAAACCATTGTCTGCATAATTCTGATCTTGGTTTGTAAAGACAGATCTTTCCACTTGAAGGTCTTATCAAGCTCCTTCATCCTCGTCCTGCCCAGTGACAATCTGTGTCAATCTGTATGGACTCGAGAAGCCTAAATCAGCCCTACTCAAGATTCATCTGTCCGAGGAGTACTGTTCCAGCACTGGACAGGTTCCTTTAGATGTTTTCTACCAGAATATTCGGTGTAAACAGTTCTTATGTTAGTGCTTTGCATCTCTGTACTGAAATGGATGAAGCCTCTTGATTGTAGACTTCCTTTCCTAACAGTGAGGCTCCACTGAAAAGCCAGCATTCAAGGTTGGTTGGAGTTGTGCAGCTCTCTTCAATCATGTAAAGTGGCTCTTATAAGTGCCAGCAGCAGTGATGACTTGTATAAGGCATAGTGTTGCAGAAAACCCCTCCTGAAACGCTGTTATTTGTGGAGAAAAGTCTTGCTCGTGGTTAATAATCAGTTTTGAGAAGGAGCTAGAGGCATGCTTTCAACAGCTTCTCACGACTTTTTGGAGTTTTATTGACTTTTAATATTATTGCTTTTATTTTTTGAGATCATTTGTAATAATTTTGTATTATTGTTGAGGGTGGTATGGTAACACTGAGGGTGGGGTTTCCTCAGGGTTTGCTAGTTTCTGTGCACATAGTAGGTGGATGAGTTATGCTTAATTGCCACCTTTTTTGGACTACGATGGACTGGAGCCCTGTCCAGGGGGCATTCCTGCCTTGTGACTAATGGGGGGGGGTGTAATTTCCAACTGTTACCCTTACTAGAAGCAGATAAGTATGTTTACTACATCTTCATTATTTATCTATTTATTTATTTGAATAGGGCAATAAATACAATACCATTGGTCCCATGCCCAATGCCAGGCCTGGACTAGAAGGGTATAAAGCCCCCCAGTATTGAACTGTGGAGCAGTAAAACTGTGTTCCCTGGAATGATGGAGCTCCATCCAATAATCCTGGGATGGTTGTAAGAGGCAGAAATATGAAAACGGAGTGCAGCACAGGGAGAACTAGGGATCAGTGTTTGAGAAAGTGTGTGAAAAACGAGCTTTTGAGTAGCCTGTGACCTCACAGCCGGCTGTGGCTGCCGTTTGCAATTTTTCTCCATTTATTTTAATAATGAAATTATTCAGACTCCTCAGTGTCTTTTGGAAAATGAAAAGATGATACGCATCTGCCTGCTAGCGAACTCTCCGGGTTGACAAATTTCAAATTACAGTTTTCAGAGGACCATAGAATGAATGAAAATTGGTCACATAAGGGAGAAAAGTAATGTGTTCATGGCATGAATAGATTCTGAAAAGGGAAGCATGGCACGACTGCGCTGGCTTTAAACCCCCACGCTTTGTGCACTGGAGTGCCCTTTTATAGTCGCTGAAGTCAGAACAACCAGACGATGATGAATCACATTCATAAACAGGCCAATAACACTGCAGGAAGGCAGGAAGCTCTGTTATCACCAGTATAGTATAAAATTATAGCTATACAATGATCAGCCATAACATTAAAACCACCTGTCTGAAGGTTTGCTGGGGTATCTGACACCAAGACTACCATGAGCAGAAGATCCGTTGTGAGGTGGGACCTCCATGAGCTTCAATGAGCCTGGAGCAGAAGATCCAGCTTCAGTGAGCCTGGAGACCCATGTCTGCACTTTTGGTAGGTACTGACCACTGCATACTGCAGAAATTCACATTAATTGGCTCTCCTCACTGAGTGCACACAATGAGTGATATTGAGATCAGCAATAATGATCGAGGAAGTCAATAGTTTGTACGATAGATCGGTAATTATTGTGACAGGCCTACGTAATTGATTTTTAAATCTGTTTGGCTCCGCCCATGCATGTTACAGTTACTTAAAAAAATGTAAAGCAATGCAACCAATCAGAAGAGGAGTTATACACGCATACTTAATTTACATACACATACACTGATCAACCATAACATTACAACCACCTTGTTTCTACACTCACTGTCCACTCTATCAGCTCCTCTGACCACACAGGAGCACTTTGTGGTTCTATAATTCCAGACTGTAGTGCATCTGTTTCTCTGCAGACTTTATTCTCCTCCTTTCACCCTGATCTTCAATGATCAGGACCCCACAGGACCACCACAGAGCAGCTATGATGTGGGTGGTGGGTCATTCTCAGCACTGCAGTCACACTGACATGGTGGTGGTGTGTTAGTGTGTGTCGCTGGTACGAGTGGATCAGACACAGCAGTGCTGCTGGAGTGTTTAAACCCCTCAGTGTCACTGAGAACTGAGAACGGTCCACCAACCAGGAATATCCAGCCGACATCGTCCTGTGGGCAGCGTCCTGTGAGCACTGATGAAGGACTAGAGGACGACCAACACAAACTGTGCAGAAACAGATGAGCTTCCGTCTCTGACTTTACATCTACAAGGTGGAGACACTCGGTAGGAGTGTCTGATAGAGTGTACAGTGAGTGGACACAGGGTTTAAACGCTCCAGCAGCACTGCTGTGTCTGATCCACTCATACCAGCGCAACACACACTAACACACCACCACCATGTCAGTGTGACTGCAGTGCTGAGAATGTCCCAGCATATGGGGTTATAATGTTATGGTTAAATAGTGTCTATGGGTCCTAGATCCACGTTGTTTACATGATGTTGCGTAACTCGAAGGCCAAGAAGATCAAACCAGAAGAACATTGCAATAGAGCCTAAAAATGACAGCCGCATGCACAGCAAACTGTGAGAAACTGGTGCGTGCTTCCTTTCTGAGGGAATATCTCTAATTTAACTGCAAATTACCTCGACTTGGCCATATAATACCCCTCACAATGTGCAAATGCAGACCAGCGCTGGCAAAGAATAAAAAAAAAAAGCGTAATTCACAGCGGTGGCATTTTTCTATCAGTGTAGGTCACATTGCAGAGCCACGGCACATTATAAGAGAGAACAAATCTTCAGCTAAGCCACAGCATTTTATCCAAATATGTTGAAACAGTGGGTCGCAACATTGCTCAAAATGAAAAGCAGCCTCATTTCATTGTGCTCCCAAAATGACTTTCCGAGCCGCTGTAAAAAAAAAGGGGGGGGGGTTTGGGAATTACGATTGGATGTACTTAAGCTTCAATAATGGCAGGCCAGCTTGGCATACAGCCAATGGCTGACCTCATATTCTGGAGGCAGTGAAGGTACACACACACAAAGAGAGGGCAAGCTGCAGTGCCACAGTGCACACAAGCACACACACGCAGGGCACACTGCAGTGCAAAGCAGCATACACTACACACTCCCAGCTCTCAGTATGGCGTCGGGTATAACTGGAGCGTAGTATCTGTGTCTTCAAGACGAGCCCTTGAGATGGCAGCAGTGTGTGGACGAGCGTCGTCCTGTTGGAACAGAGCACCGGGGTGTGTGTTCAGAAAAGGTAGAACCACTGGTTGCAGGACCTCGTTAACGTAACGATGGGCTCAAAGTGTCTGTAATGAAGATCAAAGGTGATCTGGCATCATACAAAAGTGTACCCACACCCTCACACCAGACCTTCTGGACGCGTGGACCGTGTCTCCACCAAGACAAAAGTGGCATTCGTCGCTGATCTTCCTTCCTTCCAAATAGCATTGCAATCCACTGAATCCCTTCTGGGTGCAACTATTTTTGATGATGATGAGTTTATAGATCCTAAAAGTAAGCTGCAATAACACACCTCGGAAAAGGCTGGTTGGAAAATGGTCAAATAAAAATGAATTATGACAAAAGCCGAACATTTAAAGCATCGCTTTGGCCACACACACACACACACACACACACACACACACACACACACACACACACACACACACACACACACACACACACACACACAAAAGCAGCAGTGCCATTATACGTTCACGCAGAAACATTTGCCGTGACAGTCCCAGCAAATGACTCTGAAAAGAACCATAAAGTCTGGCTCTGCTCTCCAGCCTTGGCCGACACACACTGCATTCTCTAACACTCCATCTATCAGCACAACCCTGAGGCTTTCCACACACTTCACACACCTCCAGCTGTGACAAAAAAATGAACAGAAAAACAAGCTGATAAATAGAATTTCACCTGGGCCCTATAACACTCCCAGCCAATCACCGGCTGCGGTTCCAGCATCAAGACACGACGATCAAAGATCTGAATTGCTTTTCTGACATCACAGACTTGATTTTGTCATTACATTATGAACATGAACTGCTTCCACGGCATCACCAGCTCGAGTTATTCATTAATTTTCATGACAATCTGTGGCAATACAGAAATGGTTTACGGTCATCAGCAACTTCAACTGCTTTTATGACATCACGGGCATGAATTGGTTTTATGGCATCATAAATCTGAATTGCTTTCATGAGATCACAGGCATGATTTTTATGGCTTCATCTGAACTGCTTTTGTGACAAATTCAAATTGCTTTGATGAAATCAGAGGCTTGAATTTATGAAATCAAAGGCTTGAATTTCTTTATGAAATCATAGGCTTGAATAATCATAGGCATGATCTGAAATTACTTTCATTAAATCACAGGGACACATTATTTTCTGGCACCACAGGCTTGTTTTTTATGGCATGACCAGAACTGCTTTTATGACATCATGAACTCAGTTAGCTTCATTATGATCTCAGACATGATTTCTCACGATATTATGATCTTTGATTTATGAACTGCTTTCACGAGGTCATAAACGTGAAATGCCCGTATGACATTACAGGCTTAAATCATACAATGACATGAACGTGAACTGCTTTGATGAGATCTTAAACGGACACTGCTGCCATGACATCATGAAACTAAACCGTTTTCAGTAAAGTTCATAGGTGAAATGCAGGGTTGAATCCCTTTTTGCTTTGATGGGAAAAGTCTAAAGGCCCTAAAGAAATGGTGTCTTTTCCGCCCAACGATAACAAGATTAGAGCCCTATGTTCTGTCTGACCTTTCCAACTCTGCCACGTTCTGTACCCACCGCTGTTCGCAGATATGACCAGGAAACGGCTTTAAATCTGACAACGTGATTGAACAAATGTTTCATTTTCTCTCTGGCACGGGCAAGCAGGAGCGTCCTGATGCAGCACAGGTGATATAAAATAAATAAGAATGTGATTTCTTTGAGATTGGTGTGTGGTGTTGGGACCACGTGAGTGGAATCAGTGCACCACCATTTCACTGCTTGGATTACGAATACAAAGAATTCAAGAGCACTGAAGGCCAAGGATGGAGATTAACGGACATTAGACGCTCATGTCTGACCATTACACTGCTCATCTTAATACACAGTATATTCCATTTATGTTTCTAATAAAGTGGCCAGTGAGTGGAGGCACAAGGAAGGTGTTTCTAATAAAGTGGCCAGTGCATGGAAGTACAACATGCATGTTTCTAATAAAGTGGCCAGTGCATGGAAGTACAACGTGCATGTTTCTAATAAAGTGGCCAGTGAGTGGAAGCACAAGGAAGGTGTTTCTAATAAAGTGGCCAGTGCATGGAGGTACAATGTGCATGTTTCTAATAAACTGGCCAGTGAGTGGAAGCACAAGGAAGGTGTTTCAAATAAAGTGGTCAGTGAGTGGAGGCACAAGGAAAGCGTTTCTAATAAAGTGGCCAGTGCATGGAGGTACAATGTGCATGTTTCTAATAAAGTGGCCAGTACATGGAAGTACAATGTGCATGTTTCTAATAAAGTGGCCAGTGCATGGAGGTACAATGTGCATGTTTCTAATAAAGTGGCCAGTGCATGGAAGTACAATGTGCATGTTTGTAATAAAGTGGCCAGTGCATGGAGGTACAATGTGCATGTTTCTAATAAAGTGGCCAGTACATGGAGGTACAATGTGCATGCATCTAATAAACTCATCAATACGTCAACGTGCAGTACGGTACCTCATATTCCTGCGAGAACTTCAGGTTGTCGTTGGCTTTAAGCCTCTCCAAATGGTCAGCTAGGTCCATGATTGGGATGGGTGGGTGGCTGGCCATACCTGCAGAAAGGAAACAAAGCAGAGGGGGCTTTAACATTCACAGCGGGTCTCGACACACACACACACACACACACACACACATCAGTGATTCATTAGTGAGAAGCATGTGGTTCATAAAGGAATGGAAAGGTGAGAGCTGTTAGGCCAGAGAAATCACTCAAAGCGGTGGCATGCTTTCAGGAAATGGAGACGGAAGAAGCCAATGAGAACCAATCGAGCGCAACTTCTCCAAAAAACTGTGCATTCCTGGTGCGAGAGAAGAATGTTAATTCGCACGCAAGTGGCGATCAGCCCGTTAACATGACAAAAAATAAAGAAATAAAAAAAAAAAACTGAACACAAACGAATAAATAGAAATAAAGGAGAATTGACGTTAGGGCCTGGATGTTGTTGCCCAGCAATTAAGCGAATGACATGGGTCTAAAAAACCAAGTGCCATTTACAAAACCCCAACAATGTTCTCCTGGAGATGCCATGAAGTGAAGCGTTTGTGAATTAGCCTGAATTATTAAATGGGGGGAAAAAAAACCCAGAAACAAATAAGGAGAGCACAGAAAAAGGAGGAAAATAACGAGAGAAAGGGAATGGCGAATGTATAAACGAGACCAACTAACTTGACAGATGGAGGTTACTGGGGTAACCGGAGGCTCCAGGACCTGCGGAGGAAAAACGAAGGGGGGGAGGAGGAGGGGGGGACCGGCGTAAATAAAATGTCGCTGAAGTTAAAGCAATGTGGTGAAATACACCTGAAATTAAATAAAGCTGCACACACAAACACGGGTCCCGTATGAGATATTTAAACTAGTTCTTCTACACACAGACTGGTTAGTAATACGACACAAACCAGTTACATGCTGGTGGCCGACAAACGCCGTCGTGCACAAACACAAGAAATAAACAGGTAGGCACAGCACCACTGATCACGCAAAGAATGAACATAAAGAAAGGAATAAATCATAGAGGTTTAGAGAACAACAAGCAAGGGAAGAGTTAACGGACTCGTTTTAGAACAGTCTGGAAGAGGATGGTAGGAGGGTTATCAGAGAACGTCACCAAAACAATCAGAAATAGAGATATACAGCCACAAATGGTGATTTGCGGGGTCCAGCACTGATTAGGTCATTGCAGAAGTCGCATTCTGTACGGTGTGTGTGTGAACATGCAGCATTTAAAACGCTGGCCCTGGTGTTCTTAGTCAGAGTGGAGAAAATTAGTGAGGGAGGAGAAGGTAGCCGCTCAGTAGGGGACCTTTTCAGGGACTGGGTGGAGCTATGGAGGTGCAAATGTTCACACAGCTTGAGCCAATAGAATAGGACTCTCTGGGGCAGAGACATCTACTGATGAACCTGCTGGCGTCCCAGCCTTGAGCTGTGTGGAGCATTTATTTAGCACCAAATAAAAAAGAAAAGAAAAGAAAAGAAAAGAAAAACAGATAAAGTGTATAAATTATGAAAATGAGAAACAAAGAAGGAAATAAATAAATAAATGTAACACTGAGATGACAGCAGATAATAATAATATATGATCAATATTATGATGCTTCATTTATTTAGCATTTACGTTTAAGCTTAGGTCAACGAATGAGGTCATCAGAGATAGAACTGATGAAATATAAGGTTCAAAAGCATAAATTAAATGTTTAACTGTCACTATGGTGACAAAAGCTATAGATGCTGGTAAATAAAATGATATAATTAGACTAATGAGGTCATCGTTGATTTTCTGCTTATTTTGTATTAAATTCAGCCAAATCGTTTATATTCCATATTGTATTCGACGTATCCATTTTCAGACAAGCCGGGCAGAGATGAAGATGTTTCTGCTTCAGACCGGCAGTGTATGCTTGACGGCTCATTTCTGAAGATCCTCTTTGAACTTTTCTGAAACGATTTTGGAAGTTTGTAACAAAATTGGGTGTGAAATTGAACGGGGGGGTACAATCAGCCCTGCAGTTGGAGATGGGAGACAGAAAGAGAGGAGAGCGCGGCCAGATGCGTGAGGGGAGAGGTATGGAGGTGTCAACGGGAGAGAAGGTGCGGAAGGTAGGCCCTAATAAACGGTTTGAGAGAAGAAGAGAACGAGCGCGAGAGGAGGAGAGCGCGGCAAAGAGGGAGAGGATGGGTGTCTGGACTGTTCTTTTATCGTGGCGGCTGACAGAAGTAGGCATTAGCTAATGGAAAAAGCGAAGGAGAGGCGGAAGAGTGCACCCATTCGCCGCCACTCAAGATCCATTTTCAGCCGCGGCGACAATGAAACTGCCACTCGCACCGCCACGCTAACGCGCCAACGTCGAGCACCCTTAAGATGAAAATGTGAGATGGAGGAGGGCGCCATCAAGAGTTTTGGAGGGGAGGGGAGGAGGGGGAGGTGGAGGATGGAAAGTGGCAGACTAATGCAGCGGCCCTCGACTGAAAGCTCTCAGCAGAGGAGAAACAGCCAGGAAGGAGCGTAGGACAGCGAGAGTTCCTCTCCTCGAGCTGCTCAATTAGTGCGCAGAGAAATACAGACATATTAACGGGAAAGAGGAGGTGGTTGCAGCCCAACACGGTACTAGAACCTCCTTTCAACTCTACAGTTTCCCCCATAAACCGACAGATCTCATCATTCCATGCGTGCATAGAAAGATTCATTCAACGCCTCTTTGTTTCTACGCTGACTCTACACTTTCTCGGTCTGTAATTATAGAACTACGGAGTCAGAGCCTGTGCAGGAGGAGGTGATCAAACAGACAGCGAGTGTCGCAACGAGGGGGTGGTCATAATGTTATGGCTGAACAGTGTGTACGGTTGGGTGAGTCAAGTGGCGCCTTATCCAGCAAGGTCAAGGGGAGAATCGCTATGTTCACAGCTTGTCAACTTCTACATTCCCCTCTGGCTCGCCCCCTCCCCACTCTCCCTCTCTCGTTCTCCTTCCAGCGCTCAGTGGAGATGAGCCCGATTCATCGAGGAATTCACATCCCACCCTTCGTTTGGACCCCTTTGACCATCGGCCAGCGGCACTGCCTGTTTAAAAACCTGCATTAAATACATACATATATAGTTTTAATGAATTAGCATCACTGCTGGTTTCAGACAGGTAAGCCTTTTAATAATTGAGGTTCTCCAGCAGTGTGACCTGTTCTTGGGTCAGCAGCAGTGTTTACTCTTCCTCGACCAGCCTCTCACTGAAGACGCTTTGACCTTTTTTATTTACTGCGACTCAGCCGTCCTGTCCAGTCCATCAAGTGACTCCATTCAGTTCCTACGGCAGCTGTGGCTAAGCACACACCTTGAGAACTGTTGGCGTAGCACTCTGACTAAGTGTTCCAGGACACACACACTTTGGTGTTTGTGCCATTAATGGGTTAGTCCTTTCCCAGGAGAGCACGGAATGCAGACAATCCGTGGGGGCGGGGATTTTGCCCTCGGCTTAGAAAAGAGGTCCTCAAAGCTAGACCCCGAGTCTAGTTTCCAGTCCTAGACTTTGGAATTCTCAGAAGGTTCGATATCTGTTCCTTTAACTTCCAGCAAGAAGAAAGACCAATCCTGGATTCGTGGTCCAGGATTGAAGACCTGGGGCTTAGAACCTTTGCTGGTGTGTAGAAGAACGCCACCCCTACCATAGAAGAACCACTTATAGTCCTCCCCAACAAAACAATATCAATCAAAATGGACCAAATCGCCATTCACCTCAACCAAAAGACCCATTTCTGCACAATGAAACCCCCCAGAGCTCCTCCAGTTTGAACCACACCTTCACACCATCCTGAAGCTTCATGAGGACTACAATGAACACGACGTCCAGCATCAGTCACATACAGGCAGAAACCAGATTCATCTGACCGGAGAACACATTTCCAGTTCAACGGTCCAGTTTCTGTCTCTTCACCCACTGTAGCTGGACAACTCTGAGGAATATTTCCTGGGAAGACTGGGATTTCTGTCACTGGAAGACACTTCCATACGCCTGCATATTCAGCTCCTTCCTTCACATCACTCCTCTCAGCCAATCAACGGCTTTGTGACCCATTTTCCACACATCCAACGAGACATTCGCTGCACTGTACCACCTCTTCAGGTGCACACCCTGCAGGTATTTATAGCACCGTCATATTTGAACAACACCATCTGGTGGAGCCTGAAGTTGCTACACCTTAAACATGCAACACTAGTGTGTAGAGCATGAACTAGAGCTAGATGAACTGAAATGTCACTGAAAGCGACAAGATGTTTTCCGGAATTGAGGTTGGGAGTCCAAAGTGGGAACGTCGATTCACTGCAATGTTACCATCGAGCATGGACACTAAGGCTATGGGAAACGTTTGGTGCTGTTGATGTGGAAGATGAAGATGACTACACATTGCTGTTCTTACCAGGAGTTTGGAAGTTGAGCCTTCGCAGCTCCACTGGATCAGTGGGATGATGGGAAGGCATCTCTTTGCTGTTGGGCAGACTGCCTTTCCTCGCCTCCGACTCGGCTCGTTTCCTACAAAAAACCCAAATAACAGCAACATGGTGTTGATGCTCCATTTTGTAGATGTACTTCCATGTTCGCTTGAACCCCAAACCAAACACTCACTCAAATCTTCATCCTCCTTCACGTAGTCAATCAGACCATGTTTGTTTGTTGACCTTTTGGAAGCTCTTGGAAGAGGGTTCTATATGGCACCAGGTTATTACAAGCTTGTAATAATAGAAGAGCCCTTTTTGGTGCCATATAGAACCCTCCATAGTGCATTTTCCATTCATCTGAAGAACCCTTTCACAATGCAAGGAACTCTTTAATCACGCAAAGGGTTCTTTCATGAGTGTTCATGATTTCTTCATGGAATCATTTACTGATAACCCTTGAAGAACCCTAATTTTGAAGAGTGTATTTAAAATAAGAGCTCCTTCAGCAACTTTCGGGGCTTCTTTTAGTTTGAAACTGTGGAGAAACCTCTTAAGGTGTTTCCTGAAGGTTCCTTGAAGCACCTTAAGAGGTTCCTCCACATGTTCATACTGAAGAACTTCCAAAACTCCCTCAAGGATCTTGTACCTACAGTGCAGAATAAACATACTTACACGGTTTAAGACCTTATTCTGTGACACAGGAACATTCAGATGGTCCAGATATTTGGACCAAGTGAAGCCAGAACTTTAACCATTATTCCAGAGAGAACCATGCTTTTAAAGGTCATCTCTCGTCTCTTTTACATTGGTAAGTATCTGTCCAATAACTCTGGATGTTTATATTCATTTAATCTTAACCATTAGCTTTTATCACAAGTATTTGAACATGTATATATATATCCAAAGAGTTTATTCTATCAAAACATTTATGCTGCTTTTTGGTTTTATTACTCTGTTATTTTTATGTTATTATTCTATTTTTATATTTTATATCGATGGGTGCAGCTCTTAAGAATCTGAACTAATTCTGATTCTGATTCTAAAAGAAAAACCTGGTTCTTTTTGGACCCAAACATTTGTTTTACTGCATTATCATTAAAAACAGCCTTATTTTTAAGAACGTACATTTTAAAAAAAGTCAACTTTGCCCACCAAACGTGCCTTAGCTGTCTGCCTGCATTGATTCTGCACTGAACTGTCATTATAACCTCAATGCATCTGAAATCAAGCTCCGCCAGAGGATTTCAGCAGCTACAAAAGGCTGTAGAAAATCATCAAAACAAAGCGAAACTGAGAAAACATCATCAAGCCACACGTAAAATGTCTTTTTGTTCGTTTTTTGGATAGGTTGTCACAGGCTGGCGCCCACAGAAAGCATCTGCTTTCAGATCTTTTCTAGATACCAGCCGTGACGAGGCATCACAACGCAGAGTATTGTTTTGAGATCAACTCATTCAATTCATTCATCCATAATCAGCTCTGCGGAAAGCCGGAGACTAAAGATGTCGGACTGGCGCTGGAGGAATTTAACACAGCTGAGCCCACTATTCTTTAAAGAACACGATCACAGATCATGCTTTATTGAATAATGCTGCAAAGATAATCTTATGTGGCCAAATGGCAGGATTTACATATTAATCCACACAAACACAGAAACGCATTAGCTCCTGATTGACTCTCTGAATCATTATTTCTGCCTTAAATAAGCCCAGCGACGCATTTCTGAGGACACTCCGAGAGAACAGCATTAATGATTGTTTTCAGGCTCCTTCAGTCTTTTTTAAAGTTAAAAACCACAGCTTTAACTGTTTTTCCACTTTTCCTCAAACGTAGATGAAGCAGATTTAACGTGCTTTAGTTTTCCACTGCAGTTATCAGGATAATGTAGCCAACAAATATCGCACAACTTAAATTCATTTTAACACAACTGGTCTTGATTTTCATTTTTATTAAAAATTCATTCTGGATAGTAATTTTATTACTAATTAATTAAAACTAATTAATTTTAGTTTTGATATTGTTTTAAATTTGATTAGAGCTTCATTTCACATGTTCATTGTATTAGGAATTTGTTGTGGGTGGTACCTTTATTAGAAATTCATTCTTGATTTTAATAATTTTTAGAAATTTATTCTGAATATTAATTTTATTAGAACTTCATTTCTTATTTTAATTATATTAGAAATTCATTTAGTATATTTAATTAGAGATTCTCTGCAGATAAACATTTTTCTGGACATTTTTTAGATACGTTAAATATATTAGGCATTCTTTATGGATATTAACTGCATTAGAACTTCATTACTTATTTTTCATTACTTATCTAGTTTTATTAGATAAAAAAATTCATTCTTCATTTTAATTTATCAGAACTTTATTGAATACATTCATTTTATTTTACTTTCATCACGAACAGCAATTATTAAAACAATTCTTGAATTTCATTTTATTAGATCATTCTGGATATATATTTTCTTACCTTCACTGCAGATTTTTCAGATTTTATTATGGAGTGTAATTTAATTCTGTATGTAAATACATTCTAATTTTTAAATATTGATTTTATTAGTTATTATGCACTTTTATTAGTGCTTTGATATTCATTTACATATTTCCCAGGACATGTAATTAGAAAGTCATTTTTGGTTTCAACTAACATTTCTAAAATTGTACCATGAAGATGTTGAGCATTGAATTTTAGAACCATATTAATATTGTTCACATAACACAGTGATTCCAATCCTCTGACCACTAGTGCAGCACAGACGGTCAGGAGTGTGATGCAAGCCATGCACACAATGCCAGAGTGACATTCCTTTCAGCCTGAAGACGCCCAGTGTAAATTCAGTGATATTCATCAGTACAGAACTGTACCACTGACATCACTTATTCTATAAATCCGGACTTAAGCCACATTTTTCTTTCTCAGTTAAGAAAAATGTTACGCTTTCATTTTTGGAGATGAATGAAGTCTAGAAATGATGGCATGATTATGAACTATACTTACCTACACAACAATAAGGAGATCTATATATATCTGCTGTCCAATGAAAACCACGTACCTTCATTTTTGTCAGCTTTTAATTTTGTCTATAATTTGAACCACACAGGTGTTCAGGACACTGTGTATTATTAATATTGCATGAACAGACCAAAAATAATGCTCTAAAATGACCATTATTTTCTCTTATTTTCCATTAAAGATATTATCAAAGATAAGAACATTTTTGCCTTCTCCTGTAAAGTCACTATTTTGGAGATACAAGTTTTTCATGGACAGCGATGACATACTAGTGCATCTCAAAAAAAAAATGTGAAAAAGGTTTTTAATTTAATTCAAAATTTAATTAAAAAAAATTACAATTTTTTAATTCATTATATTTAAAGTGATATTTCAAGCGTTTGTGTTTTAAAGTTATTATAATTAAATGTTCTAATATTCTGAGATTCTGGTTTTCATGAGCTATAAGCCAAAGGGATCAACTGTAAAACAATAAAGGCTTGAAATGTCATTTTACGTACAATGCATATAAAATTTTACCCTTTCGAAGGAAAGTGTGATCAGGAATGAGCTTGTGATTTTTTGAGATACACTAGATGAGCTCTAACACACTTAATTCAACTTTATTTATTAAGACTTAGAGGTCAGGAGTCCGCTTTTACATTGTAAACTTACATTGTAAATATAATTACACACAGTAACTACATTTGCTTTACATTCTGTGGACGATTTCAATAACTTTATGACTTATTCTGTTTATGTGATCTGGAAACGTGTGACAAAAGTTGCAATGAATATATAAAACTGAGTTATTATGAGCAGTAACTGATTTCTAACGGTTAATAATAACCTGTTGAGTTAAATCAGGTGGGTTAGAGCAGGAAAATCTTTGTTTGTGTGAAGTATTCAAATTTATTTTCCATTAAAACCTTTTTTCCAACTGTCTGCTCCCTCTCCGTCTTACCTGTCTGGTTTGCTGCTCCACAGAAAGCACAGGGAAAAGACAGAAAGCGAGGGTTAGATTAGGAATAGCAGGCATCATTAAGATAAACCTGAATTTATTCAGTGGCGACGCTGTTCACGCTACACTGGACAATTTCTCCTTTTCTCCTGCTGCCTTTGGTTGGAAGCTGAAGTTCAGCAACTCTGTCCTTTCAGAGCTTTCTTTATTTCCTCTCTGACAGCAAAAGTCGACACTAAAATAGAAATCATTTGTTGCGTCTGTCAGACGCGTTCTGCTTCCTATGGTAGCGACGCATCGCTCAATTATGCTATCCAAACTAGCAGTTTGTATTTTTGAACACTGCAATTTCTTGGCAGGTGGATCCACTGGGAGCTTCTTTGTATTCATGAGGAAGCGTTCCTGGAGAAACGTCTGAATGCACTGATGCCTTTCTTTTTTCGCTACTTTTATGAAGGAAGAAATGAGAAAAATCAAATCTGTGGGAAAATCTATTCTCCTTCGTTGAGGAGATAAAAAAAAAAAATCGTTTCTGGAGGAAGATATTATTAAAGGGCCTTTAAATAAAAGTGAGTTAAAATGGTAAAATTAGAATAAGGTGCCTTTTACTTTGTGAATGTTCAACCGTATTTATCTGGTACAGTTGATTAATGAGAGTTCAGTACATGGAAGTGTTAAACCATGAACCTCAAAATAATATATATATATATATAAACCGCTGTTTTCACGCATTTTCATGTGATTCATAAATAATTTTGTCTGTTGCACAATCAATTTAAAAGTATTTGATGATTTTTAAAGAATGAAAAGTTTGCATCGAGGCTGTTTTTCATATAGAGCCCTTATTTATAGTCCTATTATCAGCACGTTTCAGTTCTCTGTCTCAATCTTCTGCTATGGCTGCCCGTCCAAGTTCAGAACGTTATTAGACTAATTGATTTTTAGAAAAACCTTTTTCAATTTTGCTGCTCAGCTGGAAACTGTCTTAATAATGAGGGAGCAGAACACTGTGCACAACATCCTAGATTAGTTTAGTATCAGAAGTATTGTTTTATATATATATATTTATATAAATATATAAAATGAAAAACTTCAAACTTCAAAAAAAATCAGGTTCTGCAGGAAGCTGCTGATTGGTTAATGCTCTCCAGTGGTTTTAGCTCTTCAGATAAACACTGGTATGTTCTAACAAAATGTGTATAAAATAAATAAATAAACAAAGGAAGTTACTTCATTCTGGTCATTTCAGCATTTTTAAGTTAGGTTTAGTTCTCCAATAATGCTTCTAAGTTCTAAAGTGTTTCAGACTAAATTAAAAACAAAAACTGTGAAAGGCTGAACGATGACTTTGTGAACACATTCACGGTGGAAAGGTTCATGCAGGCATGACAAAATGAAGGAATAAATAAAATTGAATAAATAGAAGGTTTGAATAGAAATTAAAATGGTAGTGTTTGTCTTGTAGTCACGTTTCTTCTCACCAACACTGCAAAGAAACCAGAGCAATAAACTTTTAAAAGGATAAAGTAGTTCCTATAAATGACACTAAAACTGCATAAACCAGAGCGTTTATAGGAAACCTATTGTTTATGTGTTTGTTTATTTACTTATTTATTTATTTAATTTGACATCATTTGCTCCTTTTATATTGAAAATGTTTCGATGGGCCAATAAGAATGACATCATACATGTTTTGGACATTATGTTTAACAGTGACACCTAAAATATATGAATACTTTTGAAAAAAATCCGAGTTATTTACAAAAATAACCACCTATTTATAAAAGGGATGCGCCAGTTAAGTGATCTGTTTAAGAGGGCTTATGACACACCCTTTTATAGACATGAGCTGGGTGTGAGAGATGGACCCTTAAGCACTGTCGTACACACACTCCCAAAATCACACTGACACGCGGCAGAACTTGCCATAGCTGTCTGAAATATCAGTGGCGACAGAATGCCTTTTGACCCTACCAGGGCTAGTGTGTGTGTGTGTGTGTGTGTGTGTGTGTGTGTGGGATTGTACACAGACAGGAATAGACAGGCTGCAGTAAAGGATCCTCTGGGTAGAGATGCTTGTCTGTGAACGTTACCGTGTTTGTGTCATGCAAACGAGCACAGTAACATGAGCAGCGCTGGAATAACTGTTGAAATCACCGCTGCAGTTCGTGAAGAGCCAACCTTCTCCCAGGAACCCGAGATAGCTCTCCTTATTCATTCTAACTCACTCAGCCCATCAGCTCTGTTCCTGAGAACCTTCGAAAGATAAGCCAATAGATGGTTCTGTGTTTGGAGGAGAATAATGATGTTGGTGGAGAATGAGGGTGTTTGGTGGAGAATGATGGTGTTTTCTTAGAGACGGATGGTGTTGCAATATCAGAGTGTTTGTTGGGGAATAATGTTTTGGGGAACATGGTGGGGTTTGATGGGGAATAATGGTGTCTGGTGGTGGTGGTGCTTGGTGTTTGATGTTGAATGATGGTGTTTGTTGGGAGAATGATGTTGGTGGAGAATGATGTTGTTGGTGGAGATTGTTTTTTTCTGGTGATGGTGTTGCAATTATCAGGGTGTTTGTCAGAGAACAATATTTTGGGGAACGTGGTGGTGTTTGCTGGGGAACAATGGTGTTTGTTGGAGAATGATGATGGTCGAGGGTGTTTTTTTCTTAGAGACTGATGGTGTTGCAATATCGGGGTGTTTGTCAGACATGGTGGTTTTTGATGGGGAATGATGGTGTTTGTTGGAGAATGATGATGGTGGAGAATGATGGTGTTTCTCAGAGAACAATATTTTGTGGTGTGATGTTGAATTATGGTGTTTGTTGGGGAATGACCATGTTTTTTGGAGAATGAGGATGTCAGTGGAGAACAGCGTAGATTGTTGGGGTATTATGTTGTTGGTGGAAAATTGGGGTTTATTCGGGAATGACATTGTTTGATGAAGAAAGACTGTTTGTTGGGGGAATCATAGTGTTTGTTGGAGAATGATGATGCTGGTGAAGAATGATTGTGATTGTTGGAGGAATTATGGTGTTGGTGGAGAATGATGGTGTTTACTGTTTGATGGGGAATGACAGTGTTTGTTGGAGAATGATGATGCTGGTGAAGAATGGCCATGTTTGATGAAGGAATCGTGGTGTTTGTTGGAGAATGATGGTGTTTACTGTTTGATGGGGGAATCGTGGTGTTTGGTGGAGAATGATGGTGTTTATGGTTTGATGGGGGAATCGTGGTGTTTGGTGGAGAATGATGGTGTTTACTGTTTGATGGGGGAATCATGGTGTTTGGTGGAGAATGATGGTGTTTACTGTTTGATGGGGGAATCATGGTGTTTGGTGGAGAATGATGGTGTTTGGAGAACCGTTCTAAATGGAAGCTTAACAGTTATTTAAACTCTGGCCTCATTACTGTGCTCAGAAGGCAGATGAAGTGTACCGAGGTGCACTGCAATGCATCCATGCCTACCAAGACTTTCTCCTGGCCTTCCTTCACCTACCTCTTGTAAAGGAGGATAGCGATGACTATACAGATGATGAAGACTACAGCCAGGACGGGGCCCACAACCCAGATGAGTCCTTCCTCTTCATCGATGATTGGCTGGGGGTCAATATCAGCTGACACCACTGGGTCCGAGTATGGACTGGTGGCGTACATCGTCTAACAAGAGGCAAACACACCTTCAGTCAAACAGAACCCAACACTAATCAGATCGCCCTTCCTTAACGAGGTCTGAGGTTCGATTCCTCATATATCCACACAAACAGACTCAAATCCCATAGCTAAGTGTTCCGAGTGATCGGTGCTTTGATTTGCACACACTGGTTTCATGGTACCTACATTGCTCTACTCGAATTTTTGCTTTTCCATTAGGGAAATTTGGTACCTAGAACCGGGTACTCTTGTACATGTTCATGTATGGTTCCAAAAGAGCAAAATTAAGTCAAAGCAATACTAAAGCATGACATGTAAACTTGGAAAAAATGTAAAGAATGCTGACCGGCCAGAAGGAACGGTCACTATATGCTGTTTTGTATTGGGAAGCTGCCAGTTGAACGTCACTCACATTGACATTTTTACACAGTAACGTTATAGTTTCTTTAGTTCAGGAGAGATCCTGCTCTCATGATCTGACAGAAACATCATAGGAACCAAAGGAACACCACTGATGATGCTTCCCAAATTCAACCAATCCACAGCTCCTTCACTCTTCGCCCACAACTCTTGTGCGTGGTTTCATTAAGGATATATTAACACCTTGTCCTGTGTTATTGGACTCGGACTTACGAGCCTGTTACACACTTCGTATTTATTTATCTGACCAATAACACTAACGGCTATCTATCATTACTTTACCACAGATTCTTTGTTTTCCTCACTTAATAGTGCTGCTTTAAAAATAATAGCCTTTATAAATCTGAAAACCTTTTCAGATCGTGTTATTTAGAGCCGATAAACCCGTACGACCCACTGGTTTACTGCCTGGTGACGGGAAGAGGTGTGTTTTGGGGGAGAGCTGTGGTAGTGGAAAATAAACAAGGTACCAAAAAGCAGGTACAGTCATGTAGAGTAGTGTAGGTACCCAAGGGTGGAACAAAACACACATCTCTCTCTCTCTCTCTCTCTCTCTCTCTCTTTCTCTCTCTCTCTCTCTCTGCCTTTCTTGATAGAAACTAACTTTCAGCTCTTAGAGATCTAAAGTACCTTCATTTCCTATAAAGCTCTTTTGGCATGTTGATGTTCCTACTCCTCCTAGTTCTTCTACGGGATCACTTAAAAGAACCGTTTGTTGCATCTATATGACACTTTTAAAACAGCAAGAACTCTCTCTCTCTCACTCTCTTGCTGTCTCTCTCTTTCATGCTGTCTCTCGTTGTCTCCAGCCAGTCACCATCAGAGACTAAATTAAACAACAATAGTCCTCAAATATCAACTGTTCTCGGGGTGTCTCCCCCCCTCCTCTCTCTCTCTCTCTCTCTCTCTCTCTCTCTCTTTCTTTCTTCCTCCCTCCCTCTCTCTCTCTCTCTTTCTTCCTCTCTCTCTCTGCACACCCATACTGCAGTAGAGTAGATAAGGCTCTGTGCGAATCTGCTGCTATTAAAGAGAAGGCAGTTATCGCAGCGTTCCTCAGAGTGACAGTCCTCCAGGGAGAGAGAGGGAGAGAGAGAGAGAGAGAGAGAGAGAGATGCGAGAGTAGGGATGGAGGTTGTTAGCTCAGAACCACACATACATACACACACTCTCTCAGCCAGAGGCATGTGACCCCTTGCCAAGTCTCAACAGATTCTCTCGTTTGACTGAAACATGTGAATCCTCGCACACAAGAAAGTGATCTCTCTCCAACCCAGACGAGACGGAGGTGGGAGACAATGAGGACACACACACACACCCACACCCACACACACACACACACACACACATATGGTGCATCACTCAGGAGCCCTTCAGCAGTTACTTTAATGTAATATTACAAATTATAATATTCACAATATTACATACATATCCCCTGAAGGGCTTCTGAGTGATGCGGAATTGGCACCATCTTCAGGAGCTTGCAGGTTCAATCCTCAGTGATGCCTCCCACATCAGTCAGTGCGGTGTGAACGTGTTCCAGCCCAGTGTTTCTCAACCATGGTACTGGAGGCACCCCTACCCTGCTTACTGTACAGCTTTCCCTTCTCCCACCACACCTGACTCAACTAATCAGCTCATTAACAAGCCTTTCAGAATGTGGAGTGCGTTCAATCGAAAACATGCAGGGTGGAGTTCCTCCAGGACCTGGGTGGAGAAACAGTGCTCTAGCCAATGCTGAAGGTCAGATTCATGTCACCCTCACAGCACTGGTATCATCGTGTGTTGGGGGAGTCCTAACAGCCATACTGAGAGTGGCCCACCATCTAATAACATCTGGTCAACTGAGTTGAGAAGTACAGGGTATGTGTTTCTAACAAAGTGGCCAGTGAGTGGAGGCAGAAAGTGTGTGGAGACACAAGGTAGGTGTTTCTAATAAAGTGGCCTTTGATTAGTTTGTATATACTGGTGTATCACATATATAATATTAAACTCACGTTTTCTGAGATCTCCAGTACGGCCAGGACGAAGAAGATGTACTCTTGCCCGTTGAGGAGCTGCTTGTTTTCAAAGTCTCCGTACATCTTGGCGTCTCCTAGAGTGAACTCTGTGGGGAGCTCTTTGAAATAAGCAGCGATGTACGGCTTCGGCTCGACCTGTCTCCGGAAGCGCAGGATGCCACTGGTGCGGTTTATCTCCTTCAGAAGCTAAAAAGGAAAGACAGACAGAGAGAATGTGTGCTTTGTGATTGTGGACTGCTGTCTAACCACAGGTTTGGTATTCCTTCTGTCACATATCAAAGCTCCATTTCCGTGAGATACTTGCTCCTTTTGACAACCGTCTGAACGCCAGCTTCAATGGAAGAAAACAGTGGAGCCGGAATTGTCCCACGTGATGTCAAATCTACACAGTAGAGACCAGAGGTGGAACCAGACATGCCTACTCAATTTGGTGGAACCACCCCCATCATCCAGAGCAAGCGTATCTCCAAGGCAACCTTTAGTTAATTTAGAATGAAGAAGCACATCTGGTTTCCCCATTAATACCAAATGTGTCCAGCAGTTCATATCACAAAACGATTTGCTCACACAGTCCAGTCGTCCGAGCTGCTGCTGTGAGAGAGTCACCACACACTGCTAATGATTAGAACATTGATGATCATTTAATATTTAAAACCGTATTTGGACAGTATGGTGCACCTAGACCCACTATGCTGCACACGGGGCAATTTGTCCTCCGCATTGAGGGGGCAGTGAGCACACGTGCCCTGAGTGGTGGGCAGCCCTATTCACAGCAGCAGAGGCACTAGACCTGTGTTGACTTTTCTGTACAGAGAATGAGAGAGAGAGATAGAGAGAGAGAGAGGTCAAGATGAAAAAAAACTGAAAAGAAAGAAAGGAAATAGAGAAAGAAAGAAAGAAAGAAAGAAAGAAAGAAGAAAACTAAGAGAAAAAGAGTGAGAAAAAAATAGATGGAAAAGAAAGAACGAATGAAAGAACTTTAGCAACATAAGAGAATAAGCAAGAGACACATAGCTAGAAGGGTGTGTGTGTGTGTGTGTGTAGGCTTTAGCTGCAGGGGGGGACAGTGTGATAATGTCTTCAATCACCTCGGCTGCCCAACCCGTCAAAACACGCTCAATCCCTCTGCCCTTCAGCCAACTTTGGAAATATTTGTGAGCGCCAATATTGACAAACAAATAAATTGTGTGCCGGCGTGTGTGTGTGTGTGTGTGTGTATGAGTGAGTCCTTGAAGGTGACTCACTACTCTTGTCTTAAGCTGGACAGGTTGTCTTAAAAGAGCCAGCATATCTCAGCGTATTGATAGTGTTCAGTACTGTTTTTCTAGAACAGCGTCCAGCAGATGTCCATCAGAAGTGCTGTTGGTGTTCTCTGCCCTGTGCACACGTACGATTTAACCCTTTAGAGCCTGCGTTTCAGCACAGATTTGTTATCCCGTAAATACTTAAATACACCCCTTCTCTCACAATCTCAAGTTTATAGGTCCTAAAATAGAACCCTGTGGGAAAAGTGAATGATTGATGTACACTAGATACTAGATGATAAAAATGACATCATTTAATAAGTTAAAGTCAATCAACTAAATGATAGATCTCTGTTAAAATGTGATGGTGTGCTCTTTGTGTAGAATTGACTTACCCAAGAAAAGTGTGTACATTTTAAATATGAATATAAATGTATACGTGATGAAAAACAGTATAAAAACTGGCATATTCACATTCCAATATGACAGACTACATAAATAAACAACTGTCTACTGAAATGTGCTGATGTGTGCTGTTTGAACAGAGATAGAACATCAATAATACATACAAAATTTGAGAGTGAAATATGCAAAAAAAACAAAAACAATATGAAATATGTATGTGCATAAAAAAACCTTATCAAACAGATCAAACGCCTAAAAAATAAAGGTCATAATTGGCCAGCATCCAATCAGGCACTTGGAACAATGCAGTCTATGCATATATATATATATATATTGCATTGTTCGAAGTACCTGATTGGACGCACACATACATATATGATTGATAATTCAAAAATTAAACTGTCCTATTTTATAATTATTACATTTAAAGTGATTTATTTCAAAGCCTTTTCTTTTTAAGTTGATTGTGAGATTAGTGATCTACTGAAATTTGAATAAAAATGTTCTAATACTGTCAGATTCTAGTTTTCCGTTTTCAGATTCATGTTTTCATGAACTGATCAACAGTAAAACAATAAAACGTCACTTCACGTGTAATGAATATGAAATATGACACTTTACTTTTCTGTGCTTTGGGACGTGACAATGAACTTGATATTTCTTTTTCCTCACAATTTCAGTTTTTCCCCCATTTCAAGTTATGGTTGTTTGTTCTTTTGTTCATGTTTATTCCTTTATGTTAATATGTGTCCTGGATCATTCATCACATGCTCTGCTCTCTAAACTGATGTTAAGAAAGTTTCTGTAAAAGCTCTAAACCTCTTTCTTCTCTGGTCCAGTTAGTCCTCAATTTACATATTTATCATATGTTTTGTGTGAAACGGCTGCACTTTCTTCAACAAATTCAACAAACCTTGACTATATTTTGCTGTAATTCTTACTGCACTTTGATGTAGTTAAAAAAAAGCCTCACAAATGTTATATTAGAGGTTAGATGCGAACACTAAACTACACAAGATTGCACAAAAAGCCTACTTTTCCATGTTTTTCCTTCATGTTTTATGGCTTCAGATATCTTCAGTATGTAAAAAGCACATCAAATATTTACCCCGGCTCAGAATAATACGACACGCTCGGTGTAATGTGTGATAAAATTTCCTCTCCCTCTCGTTTCCTCTCCCCCCCCCTCCTTTTTTCACCCTCTCTTAATCATCAATGTATGCACTTCAAAAGAAGAGGCAACATATTATGGTGTTAGTGCTGGTGCTGTGTCCATTAGCCTATCAAGCCCCATTTGCATATGAATATGGCTTCACTAGCTTCTCTCCAGAATGTGGGCAGCAGAGGCGGTATGACAGAATCACTGGGCTAAGAGCATTGAACTCTCTCTCTCTCTCTCTCTCTCTCTCTCTCTCTCTCTCAATGGCCATTCTGCAGGAGCTGGAGTGCAGCTACTTTTCTGTGCTGTCATCACTGTTGATAATGTTCAGACTACAGTTTCAATGTGTCACAGAAAACGGTTCGGGGTGAAACTTCTGCTGAAAGTGGGGGAAAGGATGAAACACACCTTCAAATCTCTCTTTGGGAGTTTTGGAATCAGTGTTTTCACTAAAGTAGGTCATAATTGGCTGTAGATAAATGCACGCACTCATTCTGATAGGTCAGAGCGGTGGTGCACCTCAAGATGAATATCACAGGTCATATTCTTCTTCTTCTTTCGGCTGCCGTGGTGGATCATCTGCCTCCATCTTGCCCTATCCCCTGCCTCCTCTACTGTTACACCAACCATCTCCATGTCCACCTTCACTACATCCATAAACCTTATCTGAGGTCTTCCTCTTCTCCTTCTGCCCGGCAGCTCCATCTCCAACATTCTTTATCCGATATATCCACTATTCTTCCTCAACACATGTCCAAACCATCTCAACCTGGCCTCTCGGGCTTTATCTCCAAACTGCTCCACCTTCACTGTCCCTCTGATCTGCTCATATCTAATCCTGTCCATCCTCGTCACTCCCAGAGAAAATCTCAACATCTGCATCCCCGCCACCTCCACAGGATCTAAAACATAGGGCAATTCTTGGGGTCCAAGCACTTTTAGCTCATGGAGGCCCAGTGTGTCAATGTGGGACCATTCCTGAGACAGAAGCTGCATGATGTGACGTACTTTAAGTCTAAGTCAGTGTAGAGGAGTGTAAAGGTCTCATTAGAGACCTGTTGGGCTGTGAGACGTGGAGTTGTTGGATGGGTGGAGCTACAGCTTGGTTATTTATGTACAGTTTTTTAACATTAAAATTCATATCCCAGCCTCAATACACAGCAAAATCATTCCAAAATCATATCCATATCACACAGCTTTGGTGCATTTGAGTGAAAATCTTCATACCTCCTCCAGGTTCATCTCATCTGGACTCTCCCAGGGTTTGACAAACTTTCCTGTGCGTTTCTTAAAAGGCACCACCACAATGTAGTATCCCCTGAGGAGAGAAAATGACCATTTAATCATGACCTTTAGAATTGTGTAATTGTTTGTTTATCTCGTTTTCTCCAACCTACCCTTTTCTCTTTCCACCTTAGGAAAGTGTTTGTTCATTCTGAAAGAGCATTTCACTTTAGGCATGAAGGAACTTTATCTATGCAGAGCTTTCTGCGTAGAAACACAATGTCCACTGAGATTAGCAGATCAATATGCACAAGCTTTTTTTCCTAATACACTTCAAACAACACTGGATTAAGTCTCCCGGTGTTTTCTGGTCAATTTTGATACATTTTCTATCTAAAAAACCTTTCTCTCTGAAAAACGCACTTTATTTCAGGCTATCCTGAGACATTCACACAGGGATCTGAACAAATTTAGATCATTTTCATCCAATTTTGGGTGTTTTTTTTCCAAATCTGCTCATCAATAATCATCACCCATTGGAAATGAATGCATGACTATAATAAAGGTATAAAATCCAGCTCACATGCATGCAATTTCATCAGATATGCACAGTAGTACCATGGGTTTGTGGTGTAAATGAAGATGAATCCAGCTGGGAAGAAGGGACTTTCTTAAAAGAGCTTTAAAGAGCTTAAAAGGAACACCATGGTGGCATGCTCTTCAGAATGCTGGACGTACCAGATGGTTAGCTCACCAATATAACCTCAATCTGTAAAGAGAGCTTGTTGGAATATCTGTCCAATTTGCGTGGGACGCCGCAGAATATCCCAAAACAAAGCTACAGTCATTCAGAAATGAAATATCAACCAAAATGCCTAAAAAATGAATATTATTCAAATACGCATTAAAAATAAGATGAATAAATAATGAAAAAAGGACGTAAAAGGTCGGAATATATGTCACGCCTCGTAAATACGGTAAATAAAGTTTCAAGCTGTTTGACCTGAAAGTATTCCATTGGTTAAATGATAGGAAATGATCAATTGCATGGAATATTAAAGTTTAAGGAATCATTTGCTTCCAAAGAACTTAAGGTGGTATAAAGCTCCATCTATGATCTACGATGGTATATGTATTATTATGGACTTATAATCAGCTATAACTAATGACCGTATATAGAGATGAACAGTGCACCATCTCTCCTGAAATGAAGCCACACAGGTCTTGCACCTCTGCTGGTTGGGTGCAGTATGACGACTGACTCCACCCATTCCCATTCATTTCAATGGCTAAACTGCCCGTATTCAGTCTCATTGTTCTTCCAGAAGTCATTTTAAGCTTTATTGATAGAAGTCAAGGTTATCATGAGAAGGCGGGGTTACACTTCTGATTCGAGAGGGCGGTGCCAGGCTTCCACGGTCTGCAGGCGGTTCTAACCAAATGAGATCTCTGGTCTCTACTGCGCAGACTCTGCTTGCAAATTTGCCAACATGGCAGACAATTTGGGCTTCATCTATACAGAATGGAAGCAAGTAGAACCACGTCGCACAGGTTTAACTCTTATAACCAGAGATCCGCACTTTGTGGGCAGTTACATGTCGGTGTTCTTGGCTTCATATCTCAGAATCAGAGTAACTTGATTTTTGAGTGAATAAAAGTACGTCCAACTTCGAAAAACCCCCACACAATTGGACTCTATAGGTTAATACACAACCACCGTTCCAGACTCCTCATTCTGCTGCACGTCTTTCCTAAAACCTGGAAGGATGGAGAGGGAGGTTTTGTGGCTTGCTGTCTGGCAGAGTGGAGAGGGGTTTCCCCATGCACAGGGCAGGCAGGGAGATAAAGGCTATGCCAAGGTTAGGAAGACTGGGTTGGACATAACATTGGTAGCGATAGCCAGGAAGGCCGAGTGGTGCAGTGAGGGAGCCTAATGGATGGGTAATTAGCTTAAGCCCTGGCAGAGAGAAGAGAAAGAGTGGAGGGATCAAAGAAAGAGCCAGGAAGAGTGCAAGACATACAGAGAAAGAGAGAGGCAGCAAGGAAGCCCAAGTTGGCAAGCGAGGGATGCAAAGCTGCTTCCCCAACTGTCTGTCCCAACGACTCTATATTATAGATGGACGACATGGTTCCGTTCCCTTCCGTTCTATACAAATAAAGCCAACATTTCCCCAAATTTGCAACCAGTGCTAGAACCACGTCCACAGACCGAAGAAGCCTGGAACCGCCCTCTCAAATCATTTCAATCTGGTCGCCAAGGCTGTCAATCACTTCATTCCTAAGCAATTTTATTAACTTAATTTAATAACCCCGCTGAATAAAAGGAAAGACAAACCACTGGAGTTAGAGAGTAGAGATCTTGAACTGGTTCCGTTCAGGCTTATAAGAACCTTGGTACTTTTAAGCAACACCAGCTGGCGTTTACACCAGTTTCAGTGGAACCGAGGATACGTCCCAGAATATGTCATCAACAGAGGGGCTGCACAGGGTCAGTAAACGGAAGCGTGGCACTGTTGTTAAAGAAGTTTTCTAGGGCTCCCTAGAAGTTTCTCCTGAAACTCTATAAACACCATAAAGACACTAAATGTAGAGTTTCCTTAGCAGACCAGTGTACGCTCTTTGAAGGTGTCACCATTGCTTCTTGGTCCTGTACAAAACACATCCACAATGTCATCACGATTCGTGCCAAGCAACCTATTTTTGTTGCTGGAAATGAGCCCAATGGTTGAAAATAGGTTCTCGAAGCGGAACTGAGCTCGTTCCACGTCTGTGAAAGCACTGTCAGACCAACACAATCAGTTTATTACAAGTATGTCTCCAGTGGTTTGTTTCAAAATTGAAGCCAGTTTTCTGCCCTTCTGAGACAATTTTAACAGTATTACCACACTTTGTATTTTGGTCGTTAAAACTGTCTCAAAAGGATGCAGTTCTGAAAGGAACCAGTAGAGGCATACTTGTCAGGAGCTGATTGCGTGGGTCTGACACTGAGGGGCTGAGAGTGCTGTAGTGCAGGGCTTCATTTTCACGTTACACAATCCCTGATAGCAAGAGGACCACGGTTGGCCCACTGATTGCAAACCTGGTGGTCCACTGGTGTTGGGTCCACTGGACATCTTTTTGGTATTTTGTCTTAATTTAGTCTCTTTTCATTTAATATCTGATTAAGGTGATTAAAAATGAGTTATATCATTATATCATCAATTATTGCAATTATAACTCTTTCCTATACGTACTACAGTTATTCATATTCAAAATCTGCTGCACTTCATCTCAAATAAGCAAATAACTTTTACAATCACTGTTAAATGTTAGATTTCCTTCAAAAATTGACCTCAAATCTGGTCTACGACTGCGATCTACACTATTTTTATCTTATTTCCAACAGTGCTGGAAGGTTGCCTCGGTTGCCATCACTCACTTGACTTTCTCCGTGGTCTGCACAGAAGGCAGCTGCACCGTGACCATTCCATCAGAGTTGGTCTTGCCAATCAAGTAGGGTTTGGTGCGCAGGATGTCTGGGGCAGTCATGGTTGAAACACGGTGCTGTAAACCACCGGCGCTGTTTCCACGGTTGGTCAGGAGGAAAGAGTACTGTGTCTCCGGCTGAAGGTTGGTGATCAGCTTCTGGGTCAGTTTCCCATCCACTTCTACACTTTGGCCGTTATCATACAAGATCTGGAAGGACAAAGATAAGACACCTCGGAAATGAGCATGCTAGAAAACTAGCCCACCCTCTGTAAACTGGGGTATGACCTAAATAAAGCTGTTAATTCAATAAAAATCAAAAATTTAGGCAGGAATAGCTTATCTGAGGAAAGGTCCAATATGCAAATAATAATGTCAGAGCCAATTACGTTCTATGGGTTGCCAAACCTGGAAGCTCTTGGTAAAAAAGAGAGGTGGATTTGAAACAGTTCAAGGTCATGAGATAATCAAACCTGGTAATGGCCAATGGGACCTCTTAGCACATTCTGGTAATAGACCAGGCAGTTGTCCCCTGAGGTAAAGGGACTTCATTATTGATTTAGTGTCCAATCCCCTATTATCTGCGAGTCCAAATATCGGCCACTTTGGCATCTTATTCAATTCCTCTCTGTCTCCCTTCTCCAAACGATTGAAGAAAAGTCCAAAGAATTCCAAAGGATTTCTCAAATAGCTCAAATCGAGGGGATCTAGCTGGCCGAAATTGGGAATTTTTATGAGCCGGCCAATGACAGGTGCCCTTACGATTCCTTATGATGGCAAAACTAACCCAGCTCAAAATGTTCTCCTCAAACAAACAGGTTGGCAACCTTAACGCATCCATTACTGTTTGGGAATTTAACAAATAATAACTGAATTTTGTGGAATTGTCTTACAGTGAATGGTTGCGCAGGGTTGTAGTTCTCCGGAATCTCCCAGGTTAGCAGCACTGAGGTCTTCATGGCAGCTTTCACGTGAAAGTTTTTTGCAAACACTGCTAAAAGAAAGGTGGAGCAGATGATTTAGACAAACATGGCCTACAGAAACATTCTCTACTCTCTACTCCTTTCAGAGGAGTGGCCAAACGTTAGGGCCTTACCTTGGGTAACATTTTTCACTTCTACAGCACGGCTTAAAGAGGGCTAGCCCAGTACCTTCGTCTTACCTTTCTTCAGCAGGAACCTACCTTTTGCTTACCCATTTCTAGGCTTTGTGGAGATACTAGCTATTGTTTCATGTGAGGAACCTATGGTTGGGGATAACCCCAGACTAAACCCAGGATATTCCTGGAAACACTAGCTTCCACATCCCTTCTGAAACCCGCCGCTTTGCTTTGCTGATTGTTGGGATAGGTTGAGCAAGGTCAGAAGAAGAGGCTGGTTGGTCTGAGGCTGATTTGAGGGGGGTTTGGAGGGGTTGGGGTGGGCCTCCTACCTTGATCCAGAGGTTGTGTTCTGAACTGGATGCTTGGGCTATAAGGCCCAGGACCCTTGCTGGTGAAGGCACACATTTTGATATCGTAAGTAGTGTCTGCTTTAAGGCCGTCCAGGATTACAGTGGACTCTGGGGCAGCGATGAAAAGTTCGGAGGGACTCCGTGGACTGTTGATGTCTTTGTACTGAAGGGCATACTTGATAATGTTGCCGTTCCGTTCCGCCAGTAACACTGGCTGCCAGCTGACCTGAATGGTAGTGGTGGTGGCGCTTTCGGCCACAATGCCTTGGGGGAAACCGGAGGGCGTGTCCTCGGGGGTGGATATCTCCTTGACCGTTTCCTCACCAAAGCCCACCTTGTTGCGAGCTGAAAGACGGAACGTGTAGGATGCCCCTTTGTGGATTTCTTTGGTAGTGTAGTGGTTCTCACGTTCAGGGAATTCAATGACGGTCAGAGGCTCCACGTCTTTGCGTCCGAAGCGCAGACGGTAGCCCTGGAGTGGGCCGTGCGTATTTGGGGGTGGGTGCCACTGCAGCAAAGCTGTGCCCATGTTGGTGGGACTGACCATCAGGCGAGGTTTCTCTGGGACTAATGAAAACAAGGCAGAAGGTAACAATGAGTGAAGTTAATGCTGGTAGGATCGTAAACCAGAAACAGTTGACACAAGCCTGAGATCATTTGCAGAAACTAAAGCGTCGTAGAACCATTTCAGAACTTCCTAATGACAGCAAGGTTGTGGCTGCTTGGTAAAACACGACGAATTGTCATATATAAACCAAGCAATTGAACATCACGTCTTCACGCCTATTTGCTATTAAGCATCCTTCAAAGAGCATCGGGGAGCATTCTGAAAATAAGTCTGAGTGGCAGTGCCATTAGTGGTACAACGGCAGAAATTCGTGATTTTGCATTTCAAGCCTTTCAATAGGAAATAGAGAGGTTGCCAAGTATTGAATTCATTTTTACACCAGTTTCCTGACACAGTCCTCTACGACTTCCTTAACCCCTGCAAGCCTTTCAAAGTCAGATCCGTAAGTGAGCAGAATTACAATCGTTGGCATAATCGAAAGGGCAATTACATACATTCACTCTTAATAGCCACGGGGGGGGAATGCACTCGCACGGTGTGCTGATGTTTTCTCAGATCACAGGGAGATGACAGTCTCCTACCTGCACCCATGGTGGTGACCAGCTTCGGTTTACTGCGAGCACCGTCACCCTTAGTGGTGTAGGCAGCCACTGTAACCGAGTAAGTGGTTTCTGCCTGTAATTCTGTCAGGACCATTTCCTGAAGGTAGAAAGACGCTTGTTTTAAAACCCTGAAGAAACTATTTGGCAGATAATCATGTAACAACATTTAAATACTCAAAAAAGTATATTCTTATTGTTACGTCAAAAACACTCACGATACATTTCATGATGTACAGTCGTAATGGTGGATATTATTAAAACTCATATGGTACCATAAAAATTACCACTTTATTATCCAATACCAGTAAAATACACAATCCCACTTTATTATCCAATACCAGTAAAATACACAATCCCACTTTATTATCCAATACCAGTAAAATACACAATCCCACTTTATCATCCAATACCAGTAAAATACACAATACCACTTTATCATCCAATACCAGTAAAATACACAATACCACTTTATCATCCAATACCAGTAAAATACACAATCCCACTTTATTTATCAATTCATTTAAATACACAAAGACCCTTTTTGATACTATAAAAATAAACCACTTCCCTTCATAACCTTAAAATCACCATATTGTTTTATCTTCTCATGCCATCACTTTTCATTCCCTTATTGTCTGGTGCCGTTAAAACACACCACCACCTGTTGATCTATTCATCATGAAATGTTGATGTGAGCACCTGTTTTTATCCCACAGCATCAACATACTACTGTTTCTAGAGCCATCTACCAAGGCGTACATCCATCACACACACCTGTGGATGTCCAGCGTTACTAAAGCAGGGGTTCTCAACCTTTCTTCCAGCTCAAGGCCCACCTGTTTGTAACTAGTGATTTTAATTTTTCCTTTTATTTCTCTGATAAGGGTCTGATTTATGATTTTAACTTTCACATTTAGCAGACACTCTTACAAGCATAGTTGCATTGACTGGGAATCGAACCCCAGTCTCCCACATGGCCCGCCGCTGGTCTCGGTCCCTGGTTGAGAAGCCCTGTACTAAAGAATCTCTGTCTACCCACTCGAAATCAGAACCTTAATACAGGAGACATTACCTGTGCTTTTACATGCATGTAATAGCTACCTTTAGTCTGAATGACTTTAATGGATTGTTGTTAAAGACACACACACACAAACACACATACACTGAAGTGCATGCAAGTTGTAAAGAGGTGTGGGAGTAAACTGGATTTACTCTCAGACACACTTCGTCTTTACTCACATATTCGGTTGAATCATCATACTCCCACTGTTTTAGATGTGAGGGGTTGAGAAGATAAGGGAGAAAAACAACAGAGACTAAGTTACAAGCTAAGTTACAGGGTGTAAACGCCCACGCGCACACACAGGTGGAGGTAAATCAGGACAGATGTACATACAGGACATGATAACAGAGTTAGATGACACTTTATAAGTCGTGATGAATTCACTCTGCTGTGTTGGCAGTAAGTGAGATGGTGAACACAGTACCAGAACCGGGGTTTCACACACTTCGCACCACAGTAATACAGTCAAATTTCATCAATGCATCACTATCCTCCATTTTCTAATTTAAAACCATGTAATCATGTCCGTGTCATGTGGCTGTGTGTGTGTGTGTGCGCGCGCGTGTGTGTGTGTGACGGGAACATTCATTGGCGTAATGTCACTACTATTATTAAGCATATCCATCTAAGATGAGGAGCTCCAATTTCCATTTTCCATTTTCACCCTTTCCCCGTCGCTTCTGCTTTTTTTTTATCTTCTTCTCCACTGCGGTCTCCGGAGCTGGAAATATATCCAGTGGCAAAACTAACCGACTTTTCTACTACTGAAGCCAAATGGCTCTAGAACTGGGTTCGACCGGGATATTCCTTTCACGAAATTCAAATTAATGCTCGGTTTTCCACGTAACATTTCCATTAAGGAAGAAAATACATTGATTAGATATGGTGCCGATTTGCCGCTTTTCCCCCAGAAAAGCTATATTTGAAATGATGGAGTGATACCACTTTATTTTCCATTAAAATGCATGATGCTCTTCTTTTTCCAGTTAAAATACACCGTACCAGTCTCTTTTCCGATGCTGGTTAAACACGTGAAACTGCTTGGCAAAATACACAAAACCTTTCTTTTCCAGAATACTGCCTTCTGTTCTGATACCATTAACAAATTCTAATTTCATTTTCCAAAAGAGTTATAATACATTTTTTGGAGATGGTGCAATTAACATTTTTTAAAAACTAAAATATGCTAAAATACGTTGATCACAGATGGTATCCTGACTAGTAATGACGTTACTTCAAGAAATACGTAAAAATATGTTCATTACAAATGGCACAATGAGATTTTTTCAATATTGTTGTTAAATTACAGTGATTACGGGTGGCACGATTAGATTTTTTTTTTATCACGATTACAAAATGACGATTATTTTTCAAAAATTGTCAAAATTTGTTGTCTAGAGATGGTATGATGACTTTTCTTTTCACCATTCAAACATGTTGATTACAGATGGCACATTTTTCAATATAGTTAAAAGACACTGATAAAGAAAAGCATGGTATGAGGGTTGATTACAGACGGGGCAACACCGTTTCTGTTCACTAATACCCGTGATTTACCTTATTTAGAGAAAGCGGTTTGCCTTTTTGCTTCTCCATTACTAGTAGCTACACAGTAGTACTTTCTTTTTTCATATCATTAAAATACTCATTTAGGGTCGTATTTATCACAGTTTTATCTTTATGATACTGATAACGTCTGCTGTCAGAGATTGAAACCATTTACTGACAAAGAAATATAACTATAAACTATAAACTATTAACTATAAACTAATATGCTTTACTACACTATTAAAATATATGTGCAACAGCAGGTTTGAGCAATGCCTGAAGAACCACTTTTGTAAGAGTTGCACGTGTTTAAAGTAGTCATTGTAAAGGTTCTAAACCCCGTTATTGGTTCTTCACTCGGATACATCAAGTTTGAAACACTTAAAATCACAGATTTTACAGAAAAAGAGCAGCTTTAATAAAATTCAGCTCATTGCAAAACCCTTTCTCTGTAAATTCAGATTTCCACAAATGTCAAAGGGACTTTTATTCTGAGTGGACAGAGTGTTGCATCATGAAGACCGTAAATGGTATTCATGGTGCAATGCCGAGGTCCTGAGCCCTTTTAAAATATTGAATACATGGCTGAGTTTTGGTCCGACCGGCTCGGTTTTGTGAGGTACACGGTGTGTCCAACTGAAAAGCATATTTTTAAAACAATATGGGACACGTTATTATGGAGGTAATCCCAAAGTTTAAACAAGAAAATAAGATAAATATTTTTAGACACTGATCAGTCTAAAAAGCCAGGGGCCCTAAATTCTTTGAGGAAAAAATGGAAAAAATATATAATTATTCAAATTTGTAAAAAAATCTAAAATTACACAATTTACAACCACATAATACAATTGTATATTGTATAATCATACAGTAATATTATTATTTTTGTTGTTATTACTGTTTCTTAATAATTGTGTTTATTATTATTATTATTATATTTATTAGGAGTTGTAGCATTTCAGATTTAATATATTTTAAAAATATTTAAAAAATATTTTTGTTAGTTTGTTTATTATTCATTGAAACTAGCAGTTTTCTTTTCTAAACTCTTGAAAAAGGTCTTTTGGTCCACAGATTATTTGAGTGCTGTTGGGTGCCAACATCACAATAAGTGGGTCCATGGCCCCTGGCATTATTCCCAAGCTGACTGGAATTTTTAACTGCGGTTCTTTGCAGGTTGTGGGACATAAACTGGTAAAAACCTAAACAACTTCATATGAAATAAAAGTTATAAACCTGAATATTCATTAAACAATACGTGTCTAAAGTCTAGGGGCCCATAAGCAGTGCAGTAGAGTAGTACAGAACCAGTCCAACTGTGGGGCGTGCAGGTGTGTGCTTACCTGAGCATCATCAATCAGGATGTCCTTGATGACAGGATGGCCCACCGGTTCCCCATTAAACATCCTGACATAATGCACCTGGTAGCCGCGAATTTGCCCGTGCTGTCTGTTGGGCACCGGTGACCGCCACAGCACTTTAACAGATGAGGAGTTGACAGCCTCCACCTCAACTTTGCGAGGTGGGCCACTGGGCACTGAAGGAATCATGGGATAAAAAAACAAAAACGTCAACATTATAGCGGACCTCGTCCCCCAGACCGGGCATCAGCAAACTCCCATCAGCAAAATGGTGGCGTGGTTAAAAATCTACAAAAGGGTAGCAGCAGCATTCGGTTAATAAGTGCATGACACTGATATTTCAACAATGGCAAGTAAAAAATTAAAAAAGAAAAAAAAAAAAAAGAAAAAGGAAAAAAAAACAACCCCCAAAAACAGGTCGCATAGGTGACCTAATTTTTTGCAAGACATAAAAAATGGATTTTGTGGATTAAAAATATGGAAAAATGTACAAAAACTAAGCCAAAGAGGGTCCTTCAAAAACTTTGAAGCACCCAGAAAGAGTTTGGCTAGGATGCACAGAAAAAAAATAAATAAAAAATTGAGAAAATGGGCCACTGGTGAAAAAATACTTCCTTTTTGTTGTGTTTTCCCACTGTCCATTTGGTTCTTTTGAGTATTTTTTTTTTGTAATTTTTGGTTTCAAAAAATTAAAAAAAAAAAAAAAAAAAAAAGAATAATAAAAAACAAAAATGTCAAAAGACAGTAGGGATTGGGAAGTTTTGGGCCTGGGGTACATGGAAAGAAATGCCATGTTATTGTTGAAATTGGCTGATTTAGCACCTGCAAAAAAGATTTTTTTAAAAATTGCAAAAATCCCAACAAAAAAGTAGTGTTAGAATGTCAGCACAGTGAGCGTCACAAAAAATCCAGGTTAGTGGGATTAAACTACAAATAAGAACTTGATTTTTTTTGTTTTTTGAGGTTTTCCAACCTCATAAACAAAAGGAAAGAGAAAGGGAGTTAGGAGTTTAAAGGTTGCTTGGACAAAAGTCCGTCAAAAGCAGCATCGAGAAGTCAGAAGAATTTGAGGGATGGGGGTTAGATTAGTTTTTATTCTTTATTTTTGGTGAAACATACCATCCTCCTCTGTTCGGATGAGATGCGGCAAGCTTTCAGGCCCTGGTCCAACGTCCGTGTGGGCAGTCACTGTCACGCGGTATTCTGTCCATTTTTCCAAGTTTTCCAAGAGGTACTGGGAATTTTCCGGAGGAATTTCTGAAATCTGACGTGTTGATGTGTCCTCTCCCTCGGTGGCAGCATACTGAATCGTGTACTTGATTATGATCCCGTTTTGGAGCTCCACAGGTGGTGGCTTCCAACTTACCAGAATGTTGGTGGAACTTGGGCTAGAACATGTGACCTCCTGAGGTGGGGCTGAGGGCTCTGATTGGTGGAACAGTTTCCAGAGAGGTGCCATTCGTTTTGGATTGGTTGTTTCGATAGTTTGGGTTGGGTTGTATTGGTTTCCAGGAACAGGTTCAGAGGGGGTTGTGGTAGCAGGATTTTTTGTTTTTGTTTTGGATATTTTTGTGGTTGAAATGCATGTGGTGATGTTTGGTGGTGGTGGTGGTGGTGGTGGTGGTGGTGATGATGATCATGGACAACACAAACACAAAAGAAAAAAAGGGAAACATAAAAGGACAAAAAATAAGGACGGATCACATGGACCAAAAAACAAAAGCTTCAACGTAAAAGGTAATTAACGTAAAATGAAGTATCACAAATAAGGGTATGGCAAGAAATGTCAACGACTTCTTAAATGAAGAGCAACAAAACAAACTCACAAACACAGTATATGCATGGCGAGACCAGAGTGGTAAAAAAGAAACCTTCACGACACAGAACCTACCTTGTCAAAGCTAACTATGTACCTGCTGGCTTTAAAGTAAAGCTCTCTGAACTTTACTTTAAAATCCTTCACCTTGCATCAACCTACAGAAGACCTTCTAACCTAACCTGAGATGCCAAAAGTATCTCAGGGGACGGCTCGGGAACACCCACACCTGTATACGTTGTGAGTGAGATTGGACATGATCAGGGCAAGTCGAGTCAACATGATAGTGGGAGCCAGACAGATGGGACAGTGTCACAGAAGGCATTACCACCCACAGTAAACAGTGCTTTGGTTACCCAGTTGCTTTACGATTATGACCGATGGTTCCTGGCTAGATTTCAAGGCAGGAGCCTCACACACATCCCACAGCTCAGTGCAGAACCACTAAGTTGCTAACTGGACCGTAGAGTATGTGGCATGGTCTGAACTTATGAGTTATGAAACCAGTTGTAAAAGTCTCATGGTAGGGTTTGTGTGTGGAGCAGACCCCATGAAGCCGTAGACCCCAGTTGTCAACAAAGCACTGTGCAGGCTGCTGGTGGATCCATACTGGTGTGGTTCTCATGGTATGGGTTGGGTCCCACATCATATTCCAGGAGCATAATGCACCATGAGCACATTGGCCAGTGTACAACCTCACTCACAAGACAACACCTCACAGCTGAGGCGGGCGTTCCCAAACCATCCCCTGAGGTAACACCACTTCCTCTACATACTGATATCCCATAACGTTTGGAATGTCAGTGTTTACTGTCTGAAAATGTTCTGACGTAACCTACAAAAGCCAAGTCCTAACCTCTTAACTCCAAGCAGTTACCGTCAATCCAAAAAAGTAAAGGTTGATGTGTCAGCTCTAGTAGAATTGAGAAATGTTGCATTGCTCACCAACCTTTCCGATGCCTGTTGGTTTGAGGTAAAAGCCTGATCAATCCGAGACAAGTTGACTGACGTGTAAAAGCCTAAAGACGTGGACATGCAGACAAAAGGTCCCCCCTCCCCCGGCCCAAAGAACAAGCCCATCAAGTGTACTTCCGAGACTGGCTTTCTGGACTGATACTTACCTGATCTACACCCTCATCGCTTCTTCGGAAGACCTCACATTTATTCAAACGGTCTTAAAAATCTTGAATTGTCAATGGAAAATGTACATAATTTGCTTCTTCTTTCATTTCTTGAGCTTTTATTAAGTTAATAGTTCATTAAACGGACCTGAAGCTCAATTTGGGACGTTTTCGATAAATCTGCCAATCACACGTTTAATTGTAGCTCAATTTGAATAAATGAGTGATAAATATGAGGTCTATTGTGAATGGATCATCTGTCTGTCTTTTGCTTCAAGTGTTCAAAGTTGCATTTGAGCTTCCCACAGTGTTTCGCCACTTTAGCTCAGCGGGTTCATTGTCTCGCCACGTCTTCGTAGAAAGCGCAAATGCAAGCGAAGGGGAGAACTGTGGTTGACGAAGAATTTCAAAAGACAAGGCACGGAATATCAGCCCCGATACAAGAACGTTACACATCCAATGCATTGAGACATAGAATGTAATCATTCAGATTTGTAGGCTGTGAATTTTCTCCTCGTTCACACTGAAGTGGGGTTGTACTGAGCAAGGTGACCTTGTCGATTGACTTCACTGACCGGCTTCGGTGAACAATGCCCATGCAACTTTTTTCCCCCCTTTCCAAAGAGGGCATGTGGTCAGTTCAACCTTCAGCGCTTTGAATTCGGGCCAAATATCTTTCGAACCGTTCCATTTTCTAAAGCTTCATCTCCTTATTGTTTGTACGACATTTCAGGTTTGAAGAGATATCCAGAACTACGTTTTTCACTGAACGTCACTTTGAGAAAGTGGAAAGGTTCTTGCGGTTTTGGGTTTTGGGCTGCAGGAAAGGGTGAGAGGGGAGTTGGAAAGGGACCTACGTGTCTGCGGAGTTTCGGCTGAGATCTCGTTGGTGTAAGCGCCGATTCCGTGCCTGCTGCGGGCAGCCAGCTGGAAGGTGTAGGTGGTGAAGGGCCTCAGGTCTTTCAGAAGGTAGGTCGTGGTGGACTCGAAGCTAACACGTTTCTGTCGGAACAAGGGAAGGAGGTTTCACCTTAGGACCTTGCTAGGAGGTGGTGGACAGTAACAGTTGCGTACTGGAATGCACGGTATCAGGGGTTCTCCAGGTGAATGGGGTAATTGTCTCCCAACTATGGCTAACCAACAACATTCCATATCAGACATTCAAATGATGTTAAAATATAATATTAAACAATATTATGGAAATATATTGTGAATATTGATATAAAAATCTGGATTTCTTTGTATTTTAAAATTGGTCAATCAGATTTGTTTCAGATATCTGTCCATGGTTGATACACCAAGGCTGCCTGCTTCTGCCGATGGAGTGACCAGTGAGTTCTCACTCATTAGGATTAGGATTGATAACCTGCATTAGCAGAGACACATTCCAAACATTGGATACCAAGCTGGCCCACAGTCCCTGTATCTATAAGTATGTAAGTAAATCTGAACAGCCCACCTCCTCTTTCTCATCTTTCCTCTTGTAGAGCAGTTCGTATCCGGTGATTTGATTGTCCTGTCCACTCTGCGGCGGCGCGACCCACGACAGCAGGATGCTGGTCTCAGATTTGGCTTCAGCTTTGAAGTCCATCGGTTGGGACGGGACTAAAAATGCATTGAACAGGGTTTTAATTCCAGTTTCTATAAAACATGTTCAACCTTTTAACTCTATTACAGCTTTTACCGTCACTCTACTTCTTAAACACAGCACATCAAAGCGCAGCCAACAATAAGGACAGCACAGAGCCTCTTTTATAGACTGGAAGGAAACACAGAAGTTCACAGAAAGCTCCATTTTATTAGGACCGTGGAAATGCAGCTCATCTGCTACTCCAGGGGGCGTAAAAAGGGGTCACACATTCCGACTGGATCGCCAGCCAAACATTAACAGAATCAGAGTTGCTTTCACTGCCAGCTTCGCTCCCAGGCTCCAGTCCGGCCTCAGTGATGCCCGGCACTATTCTGAATCATTAAAAGTCCAAGCTTTAGCGACGGAATGGGAATAGCACTGACCAAAACACGACACCGAGCAAAGGGAAAACGGGTCTTGAATTATTCTCAAAGAGTAAATAACGTTCGTGCTTTCCCAGCCAGGAGTGTGTTTTCATTTAGTTCAAACCACTTTATAGCATTACTGGTTGTAAAGTGCAGATCTGGGAGCTAAAATAATTTGACACTGGGGAGCTCTGCCAGATTACGGCTGTTTACTCTGCTAGTCAAAGATGGAGAGAGTCATTAAAAGTGAAAGGGAGAGAATGAAAATATGTAGAGCCCGCACTCAAAACGCCAATACAGTCCCCTGAACATTCGTCTGATTGCTCCGTTACAAGGACCATAATTTCTGCCAGTGATACAAACCCGTAAACAAAAAAAAAAAACACAAAATAATACTGCAAGAATCAGAGCGCCCACTAAACAGCAATCACACTGACTTCAGTGCAAATGTGCTCATCATTTTCCTGTCAATAAAATATCTTACATAAACACAGTTACTGCCGAGGGTTAATAAACCGGGAGACAGAATTACAGCATGTTTTATTCATGTAGAACTGATGCGAAATTGATTTACACTAACTGAAGGCATCAACACAATTACTGCCAAATGTAAGTACTGTTTTCACCTCCTACCCCCTCCTCCAAAGGGTCTGTACAGCTAACCTACACACACACCGGTTTGGAAGTGTCTACAGCCCGATTAAGTCTCTCTCCCTATCGTATAAGACGCTCCAGACACTCGTGAAGACAAGCACATGCCTCCTCCAAGGCACCATAAGATAAATAAGCTCCTTTCAAATGGCTGCTGAGTGGAGATCTGGAGAGAGAGCACATCTACCCACCCAGAGAGATCACGGCCGATTTGTTCCTTAAGATTAATAACTGAATAACTGGTTTGTCTCAGATGTGGGTCTACATCATTTCTACATCAATAAATAAATTTAAATTGAGTTTCCTGAACAAATTCGGTCACAAATACTCTTCACACCCTACACTTTTCCTAATATATATTGTTGCTGTCATGCAAAAAGCTCCAAATGGCAACTTTATCGGATCATTTCTGGACTTTCAATGGAAGTCAATGTAAAAATATTGACTTATTTACATTTTGGAGCATTTTTATTTATCTAATCATCATGGAATTTTAATACAACACGAACAATTATCAGACTCGAATGACATCCAAAAAAATAAGTCAATGCAGGCCATTTACCTCCAGTCTTGGCTATAATCTGCAGGTCTGAAGACAGAGGTCCGTCTCCCACCGAGGTATAAGCCAGAACTTTGATATAATACGTTTTATTAGGAGTCAGTCCCTGGATAGTGAGGAAGTTGGCATTCCGAACAATTTGTTTTTCCCACTGGTTCACATGTTGGCTTGGATCCATAGTATAATAGACCCTGTAGCCCATGATCTGTCCATTGGCTTCTTCTGGCTCCTCCCAGTGGATGATTGCTGTCGTAGCACTAAGCATTCGTCCCCTAACCTGTCGAGGAGCCGTGCTTGGTGCCTGCTCTGCTGTTTTGGCCTCGATTGCCTCGCTCGCTGGCCCGCGGCCGATATTGTTCACCGCCACAACTCGGAATTCATAATCAGAGTACGGACTCAAGCCGCCGACACTGTAGCGGGTGGTAGCTACACCATCAATTTCCTTATAAATGTCTTCAGAGTATTTGGATTTGTGCTGGATGATGTAATACGAAACAGCCTCGGGATTCCCAGAGTCCCACGTAAGGGTGATGCTTGTTGCCGTCCGTTCTGTTACCACGGGGACACCTGGTGGCTTGGGTAAAGCTGAAACCGAAATAAAAACGTTTTAATGGTTTGTTCCTTTAAAAGCAGATTTATTATTCAATTATTAACCCAAACACACAATATTCAGTAGCTACCTATAAACTGTTCTTAACTCTTAAGATTAAAATCAAAACAAAGCATCAATCTTAGTTTAAATGTACAGAAAGATACAAGCTAGACAAAGACAAAACCTCTTAAAAGTTTTAAAGGTACACTACATTTTCTGATTTTACTCACAGGAAGGTGTTTTTTCACAGAAAGAAAAATTAAAAATAAAAAGTGTCACACGAAACCTTGCATCTGCAAAATGCTACTTTTTTGGGGGTGATTTCTTTAATTTCTCAGGCAAATGAGTGAAAAATAAAGTCCAGGATCCAGAGAAAAACTAAAATGTATTTGTAAAATAATAAAATGAATTTTATAGTGCCCTTTAACTGCGCTACAAAAAAGCTACCTAAAAATATATATAATTTGTTTTTTGGGGAAAAAAAATAAATGGATTGAACTGATTGGACTGAAGTTAAAAACTGAAAAGGAAAATTAAATAAATAAATAAATACAAATGTATTGAAATTTAAAGTGCTGGGATTCAATACAGTGGAATAAGAAAGACAATTAGAAGAAATCTAGCAGAATTTAGGAAACTACAACTTTACAGTAGAAGTTAAAATTCTTAACTTTTAATGGAAGTAAATATACAAAGTAATTTTGCAATTTTGTTATTGATCTATTAATCATTGAATTTGGAATAAATGCAAACAGAATCCGGGTTCAAAAGAACAACTGCAAAAATGGTGAGGCAAGATTTTATTCCAATATCATAATAAAATAAAAATTAAATCAAAATTAAATCAAAAGGCTGAAATGTTAAAAAGGAAAGAAATTATTTTCAGATGCTTCAGAAACACGTTTACAGAACTGACTTGCTCAGTTTAGAAGCAGAATATCTAAAAGTGGTTCTCCCCTCTTGTCTCAAAGAGGAGCTACAGAAGGGGATCCGTAGATCTAAGACCACATGTTGGAACATAAACAGACAGATGGTCAGTGAAGTGCTCAAGTGCTCAGAGCTTTAAACACAAGAAGAAGAAGAACTTCTCAAAGACACAGGTAACAGGTTCAGAGATGGGAGATGACTCTGGTTCTGCAGAACCTCGGGAGTCTTGATTTTCGGAAGGAAGGGAAATAAACTGTTGCTTTTCAACAACAAATTCATGAAATCGATTGGAATTTCTTGCTAACTGATGACATTATCTAGAGCAGGGGTCAGAACCGGGTCGGCGAGGGTGCAGGTTTTCGTTCCAGACAATCGGAGGCTCCTGTGATCAGTTGTTTGGAGACTGAGCAATTGATTAGGTGACTGAAATCAGGTTTTGCTGCTGGATGTTTAGAATGAAAGCCTCCACACAGGCACAGGGGTCCCCATTTGACACCCCTGATCTAGAGCCAACATGCACATAGACAACGGAAAATGGAACCTTGAGGGACCCCACTATAAATATATAAGAGGCAAAAATATGAACTTCTGAAAAAATATTGCATATCTTTCCAAACATCTTGAAAAAAGCACATCTTATCCCTTATTTTTAGAAAGAAAAAATGCAACAGTAATTAGAAACCTTGCAAACAAACTGCCCCTCTACTGTTTACATCATAGTGATCACATGACATGGTGAGAGCTCTTGGTTTGTGATCTTCTGGTCAGATGGGGTCTTCAAAACAACAAACACTCCCAATTTTCTTCTACATGGTCATCTAAGGTACAGCTATGCAAAATAATGCCACTTTAGGCCAGGGCTGCTCAATTTGTGCTCCACTGGAAATGGACTGTTGTCTGACAACAACACAGCTATGATTTATTTTCTCTCAAGCTCGTTGATGGCATTACCTACAGAAAAGACCCAGAAATGGAGTCTGTAGAACTCTAAATCTACTGTATCTAAATACTGTAATCTAAACTGTTAATCTACCTTCTAAACTATCTAGAGAAATACATTCTGTCCATATTTCCTTCCAATCCCGCTGTACCGAATTGGATCAATTTAGACGAGGACTCACGGTAAACGGATGCCTGTAAACAACACAGCTATGAAAATATGTCTCGTGTTTACTGACGGCATTGAATAAAAGCGATGTGCACAACACCCCAAAATGGAGCCTTGTGGGACTCCTGAGGTGAAAGCATGTCTACAGAATTCATTTTAAAACTTGCTCAAGCACGCTGTAACCCTTCTTGTTCATTTTGACACAATAATAATCATATCATAACTGTCTAAAGGTTTGCATCCCTTACCTTCTATTAACCTATAGAACCCTAAGCCATTCTGCAGATTGTTTTCGTAGTCTGACGTACTTTTATTGGCCAAAAATTGCTTTTGTTATTTTCAGGAGATTCTAGGCTCCTGAATTTTGTCTTGTATTTGATTTTGTTATGAATTGAACCATTTTTTTTCATAAAAAATGTACTCGGGTCTACAACTTTTGATGTTTTTCTTATGAGGACCAAACAGAAATCCTGTTAGACATCAATCATCCATAAAACATTACATTTGGAGCAAAATGAATAAATAAATAAACAGAGCAAACACCACCTCCTTCCCATTTTCCGATAAAACCCAATATCCGGGTGTGTGATGTCATTAGCTCCACCCCTTCGCACTGATCAGGTTGAGCATGTAGACACGGGCAGAGAGGAAAACCTTTGGTGGAAGTTGCCTGAGCTTGATTACTTGCTAAGAAGTCGTCACATGATAAATGTGTGGTTGCTGTGGCACATCAGAGAACCCCAGAAGCGAGCCACCACCCCATATGGGAGGGGTTTCTATGCTGTGCTACACCAGTAAGACTCTACTCTGACCCAAATCTGTAATATGAGTAACCTTGCAAATCTGACGGCAGTATGAAGCATGTTATGCACACAATTAAATTATATGCAGTGTCATTTTTAAGGACTTCTGGACCAATTCTATTGATCCATTCATCATCAAATATTTCTGATCATTAAAAGTATTAGAAATGACACAATAACTACAGATGATATATTTGTTATGTGGTGACCAGAGTAAGGGCTTGACGTTAATTAAGTTAGACTACTGCTAATTAAGGGGCTTTAAGGGTCTTCCTTTGAAGCACAAATACGGAGCCAAATCTACTTTAATTAGCTGCTTATGATTAATTCATTGATTATTAAATTAATTATAAAAAACGTCAATGGGAAAGTAAGTGATTAAGAGTCCATTTACAACAGGTTTTTGTTAAACATAGCTGCTTTGAAGCTAGTTCTCATGCGTGCACTTGAGGAAAGCAAAGAGGCAAATCACCGGTTCTACACTTACATTATAAAAGCTGATTTGCTTAAATTAATACCCCTTTATAATTACATTTATAGAGGAAATTGGGGGGAAAAAAGAAAAGGCCTTTGGCAGATCATGTAACGGTGCTGTATCTATGGGCTAAAGAGGGCTGTAGAGTGACACAGTTATTAGCATTCATGAAGCATGTATTTGTTCCCCTGAGGGACGCTCGCTGAAGGTTATCGTGTCAGCTTGCTTCGCTACAGCCAAACAGAGGCAGCGCACTGGAACACTGTTAGAGACTAATGTAATACAGCGAAAGGCCTAAAAGCCTCGGCAGAGCCATGCCGATAAAGAGGGAGGGGGACGACAAGGTCTTTTATAAGAAGCACATTGTATCGCTGATTGTTAAGGAGCGAGAATGAACTGCAATTTTGACCCAACAATGTTTATGTCATGTACGGGATCAAACCACATGGCCACAAAAGCTCGTTCCCTTAGTTCGGCGGTCATTTCAGTGTTCTGGTCAGATGGGAAAATTGGACTCGTAACAAAACAACAGACACTCCAAATTCAACTGTGAATAAAGTTAGAAATTTTAAATTCCACCAGAAAAAGTCCTCCGTTACATGGTTATCCAAGGTCGAAATATACAACTGCCAGGCCTCCCTCATATGTACCATCACAGTGATGAAACTTGAAGTGGGCATCTAATGATTCGGCCTGGTATGTGACATAAGCAAGGAAAGGCCTTATCGCTGCAGCTGATGGACTACGTAAGGTCAACAGTTTTAGTGTCCTTTCCATTCTGACTTGTGCTCTTGTGTTGGTAGCATCCTTTGCGAGGGAAGTATACTGTTGTAGGGCTCCATCAAGCGGGATGGTCTTATGGTATTATGGTCATACTGGTCTTGCAGATACCAGAGTAAGGCATGACATAAAGGATCTGGGAGACCTACAGGCACCACAAAGGTTACCCTGAGTAACCCAACAATCAGTGAGCAGTGATGCCCTCCGTGAGTCATCCTGTTAGTGCCAGCTGTTACGATGACTGCCCTAAACACCACGTCACCATCGAAAAAGACTGCAATGGTGTCGTGACAAACTGACACTTAGAATGCCAGTGATCTCAACTTCAGTGACTTGTCCCGCGTTTGTCTTGGTAGAGACCTCCGCTGCAGTCCCACACGTATGAGTTTATAATGCAGAAAAGACACAAACTGGCTGCTATGTTGATTTAATTTATCATTTCATGTCGAATCTTTTTTCACATTTGCTTCGAATGCTTTTTCATTAATATTTCATAACATATGGACGTTTCCTTATTTTGTTGTTGTACAAAAATGGGTTAAAGTTGATAATGTTATTTGACTGAGCTGATATAAAAGCGTCGAGGCTGCTTTAGAAGCCATTTTCCATTAATGTGAATGTGACTGCTAGCCTGAGGGCAGATTGTGACTAATTCCACTTTGCTGTGTCTGGCAGCAAGGATGTCTGTGTTTGTGTGTGTGTGTGTGTGTGTGTGTGTGTGTGTGTGTGTGTGTGTGTGTGTGTGACTCTTTGTATGAATGCAAAAGCATTTAGAAATCACAATTCTGCAGTCTGTACTGAACTATGCAGTTTCGATTCTGAAATTTCTGCACTTTAATACTGAATTCCAGGGTCTACTGTACTATTATGATTACATCACTGTACTGGCGGCTGATGTACATTAAAGCAAGCTGCTCTGCTACCTCGTATACGTCCTGATCTCCATATTCAATATTTATTATTAACTTGTATTTCTAATGTGTTTTCAGTATTTCTGCTACCCAACCAGGTACTGAGTACTTCATTTAATTCTCTAATTCATATATTACTATATTTAAAAAATGAATATCATAGGAAAGTTCATTCATTTTCATGATTTCAATCAAAAGGTTAAACTGTAATATTCCATGTAAAATCTCAAATAAATTATTAATCAGAATCAACATCACAAAAAAGGGTTGAAATATGTTACTTAAAATGTAATGAATATAAAACACATTTAACAGTTTAACTTGAATTATGTTCATTTACATTTTTTCATGAAATTCCAATATTTTTGAATGCACCAGTATTAGTATTCAATGCATTCCTGCTGTATTTATGCTTTATTTCTTCATTCAATGAAATCACTGCAAAAATAATCAATAAACAATTATTTTACAATGATTTAAAAGTTACTGCAAATGAGCTGGTTTTGATCAAAAGTTAACAAATGAAGTTTACTGAATCATTACTAAGAAAGAAAATGATCTATAAAATATCTATAATATCTACAAAAGGAATCATAAATGTAGTCCTATTATCTCATATTTCTCATTAGACGTGTGTAAAAGCAGCAAGTTAACACATCTGTTAAATAAGTTTTTTAGTTAAAAAAACAACCGAAAAAAAAGAAAAACCTTCTCCAGATAAGAATAATATTTTATATTAAATATAAATTTAATATATATTATATATATAATTATTGTGGGTTACAAAATGTATAAACAAATTGAAAAAGACTTTTAATATTCCTATAAGAATGCCATTTTGAGAAATATTAGATAGCTTGAACTTATATCATTGAAATTATATCATTTTTTAGTGTTGGTTAAAAATCCAAGAATATTCATATAATGATATGAATAATATACATGTAATTTTCATACATTTATTCCAAATCAGATTAGATTTTTTTGAATTGTTTTATTAAAATAGAACAGTTTCATTCTATCAAAAAGCTGGATTTAACAGAAGTTTAAAAAGTAATCTTTTAGCCACACGACAGGATGAGTTTGTCTTCTTTGGTTTTAACATTGTTTGTTTTCTAAAATTAAAACAAACAAAGAAAAAAAGCAAACATAACTGAAATGAAATGTTTATGTATTTACAATGTGACCATGTACAATGTAACGGTTACATTATTTTACATTTTAATAGTATAAGAACATGACCCAAAATATCACACCATTCTCACAATAGTAAGAACTTATTATGTCTGTGTGAAGCTTTAAAGTCTGCAGCCCAGAAAACACAACCCGATTCAAATCCAGACGGGAGCACAAAGCTTTTGGCTTCCTGTCCACTTCAGAGATTTTGGACATGCCAACTGTTTTGTCTTTGTACAAGCATTCAGATGCTCACAGAGCCTCATTATGTTATAATTATATTGGCCCTGAGCAGATAATCAGTCTCTATTGCTTTCCATTTAGTCAATATATAATAGGCCTTAAGATGTAGATCCACATTCGTATGTGAAGGTTTTGACAGTCAAATTAAATTTGCTGTTTACAAACTTGTAAATTTGTTTTAGAATAAAAAACTTGTTTCTATTTACTTCGTAGAATGTGTTTTACTAGCATGTAACACATGAGAATACTACAGAAAAGTGTTCATAGTCCATTCGGAAAGTTAAACTCTCATATTTCGATTTTAATTACATGTGAAGTGAAATATTTCAATACATTTTTGTTGCTCATAAAATTCAAAACTCCAGTACCTCAGTTATTAAAATATTTCACTAAAAAAGGGCTTAACTGTAAATGCCATTTATATACAATATGTTTTTTTTATTCATTTTAGGTTTTTAAATAAATTTTAGTTTTTTAATTAAATTATAAACCAAAAATTCCACATCATGTATTTACCTAAAAAAAATAAACTCAGTAAATAAGCATTAATTCTGCATTAAAACGTGTATTAAAAGAGCATGTAGAATTAAGTGCAGTACACCAACAGTGGATGCCATTTGACCGAAGTACTAAAACCTACAAATTGAAGCTAAAATGAAGCAAAATAAAGGTGCAGATGAACAAAAACAATGTTTATTACACTAACAAACACTAATCAGCCTCTGCCATTTTCCATTAAACACACCACTCACCTTTGACCGTAATCTGCGCCACGGCTTCAATGACACCCAGTGTTGACATGGCAACACAGGTGTAATTTGCCGACTGGCGGACATCAGTCAGCTCCAGCACATTTCGGCCAATCGGCATATCATCCTCTGGGGTGAGGTCCTCCGATCCCAGCATCCACTTGACATAGGGCATGGGTGACCCCACAGCCACACAGGTGATGTTCACGCTGCCCCCCGGCATGATCTCGCTATCCGTGGGTGGGATGGAGAAACGTGGAGGGACACGGCGAACTGAAAGAGTACAAACGGAATGGTAACAACTCGTACGACCACTGAACTGAACAAAGAAGGTACAACTGATCGGATTCAAGCTCCGCACACAAATGCAGTGAATGTAGGCTTTTGTTTTCCAGGGTGGACAAGCTCTGAAGAATACTGGGAGAAACATTAATAGAAGCACAGAACTGTTTTTGTGAGGAAACTTAAATTTAGAAGGTTGTATTAATTACAAATAAATTGTGTAATTGATGATTTATCATTTCTTTTGGCCATAATATCTGTATGTTTTCTATGTCAAAACAGAGAGGCTGGAGGATCCACTACATAAAGGCTGGAGGATCCACTACATAAAGGCTGGAGGATCCACTACATAAAGGCTGGAGGATCCACTACATAAATGATGGAGGATCCACTACATAAATGATGGAGGATCCACTACATAAATGATGGAGGATACACTACATAAATGATGGAGGATCCACTACATAAAGGCTGGAGGATCAACTACATAAAGGCTGCAGGATCCACTACATAAATGATGGAGGATCCACAACATAAAGGTTGGAGGATCCATTACATAAAGGCTGGAGGATTTGTTACATACATGATGGAGGATCCACTACACAAAGGCTGGAGGATCTGCTGCACTGAGGATGCAGTATTCATTATGCTGTGGTTCAGAGATCCACTACTCTGAGGATGCACCGTCCACTATATTAAGGGTGCAAGGTCCACTACACTGAGAGTGCAGGACCCACAAGGCCAAGGGTGCAGGATCCACTATGTGCTGCCATCAAACGATGTTCTCATATATATATGATATATATGCACTACAATATGTATAAATGGAGCTCCAGCGTTCTATAAAGCATGTCCAACCTCACAACACTAGCAGTGCTATCTGTGGGCGGAGTTTGTAGGGATCAGTTCCGCTGTATATAAGGTCATTACACCGTTCTTTTCTTATCCTCATTCTTTCTCTTAACAATCCCTTCGTTTTCAGCTCTAACAGTGATGGTCTGATGGGAGGTCAACAAGGAGCACACGTCAGCACACCAACACAAACATAAACACAAACATCTCTCCAGTTGTGACAGCAGGGTTCGAGAGGGAGGAGCTACACCGACACCGACCGACATCGTCACATACAGGGACGCCATGCACAGAGTCTACCGTCCGTGCTGGACGACACAGGGCGCGCGTTGGGGGTGGGGTGGGGAGGTGAACTGGAGGTGCGGCAGCATGCCTGTGTTGCGTGCTTCACTTCAACAACCTCAATGCTGCGTTCTTCCAGTTGATGTGAAGGAATGTGTCGCCTCACATTGCCACATCAAACATACACAGGGCGACCCACAGGGGTCAGACCAGAAGAAAAAAAAAAAGTTCAAAGTGCAACTTGCGCGGCAGCCGCGGCCAGAAAGAGGACACAAGTCAGACAAGAAACCGAGAAGCGAATGTGGAAGGAGATGGAGTCGGAAAAAAAGAAAGGAGGCAATAAGCCGACCGAAATAGGTGCATGTCAACAAGTCAACATGTAAACATTCCCGATGCAAATGCACGATGGGAGGCACCCAGCAGGAAAAGAGAGGGAGGGAGGGAGGGAGGGAGGGAGGGAGTGTTTTATGCTGGATTTTCTCGCATGCAAACGAGTGCGTAGCTGGCTCTGAGGGGTAACCATGTTTGGGAAATGAAAGGAAAGGAGGGGGTGGTGAAAGAGAGAGGGAGAGAGGGGGTGAGAATAAATAGCAACAAACAGGGTCAGTAGAGGAGTGCACGACTAGCATTACGTTACAGGATATCAACGGGACGATCTTTTAAAAGAGAGAGAGAGAGAGAGAGAGAGAGAGAGAGAGAGAGAGAGAGAGAGAGAGAGCTGCTGGTATACAAAGGCAAACAGCAATCAGATACAGGCACGATTGTCTCTCAGGACGCAGTGGACACAGCGAAGGGTTCAGCTCAGGCAGAAACAGGCGAGTGCAGGGACAGAAGTGTTAGCCATCCAGAAGATTCAGGGATCAGAACCAAAAGGGATGCTGTCAGTGTTACTGCTTACAAGAGCTGCACCGATACCACGATTAATCACCAAATCGCCCAAAACCTCCCTCAAAACTCGATTGATTTGACGTTTATAATTCAGCACTAAGAAAACCAGAGGTCATGCGTGTGCTTACATAACACATATACAGTCCTCAGATTTTATAGAATAGAATTGCTCTTTGATTTCATCCCTGATTTTTTATGTATCATTTTAAAAATGTAAGCTGATCCTTACATTGGGGTAAAAATTCAATCAAAACTAACATACAAACAAACAAACAAACAAAAAAAAACTTTGGCAAAACGTTTTATTTATTCTTTTCCTTTCAAATTATGTTTGTTTGTTTATCTAATTGTTATTGTTTTCATTTATGAATCTTAAAAGTGAAAAATGCCATCATTGAAATCCAGGACCTAAATGACCTAAAATAAAATTACCTTAATTTTTTTATTTTGCTTTCAATGCTAATAATGATTATATCTGGATTTTTATGTGGGTTTTTTTCTCAATTCTTTATATTCTATGTCTTCTTTCACTTTCCCTCCAAAATAAATGTCCAAAGAATGTTTTTATGCATTTCATTAATTAGTGCATTCGTTTCTATCTGGGTGCACTTTAAACCGGGGTTCTATTGCAGACCGAGCGCTAAAATATCTAAAAAATACACCGAAAAATCAAACAAATTTAGACGGATTCCACTTCTCCAAGTTTCTGAAGTGAAGTCAGGACACCTAAGAGGAGCCAAATCAAACGCTTTCCCTAATCCATCTGAGTAAGCAACAAATTGGGTTGTTACAGAGCATAAATCATTGAAATAAGCTTGACGACTGGCTTTCGCTGCCAAGACTCTTCAAAAAGAACAAGTTAACGTTCCCTCACTGGAATTGATCTTTCTCTCTCCCTGCCTTTCCAAAGCCGTGACGGTGGGAGTCGCCTGGGTCGGTCTGTCACTGTGCGAAGGGGGGAGAGAGAGATTAACGGCAGCGGCGGCGTTTGGAGGGTTAATCCTCCCTGATCTTAACGAGCAGTGAAACTCTCCCATCGCTGGATCGCTTTTAATTAAAATTACATGGGCTGAGCTCCTCCATTCCGCTTTGCAGGATGAACCTTGACTAATATCGCGTCTCCGTATAGTAGCTACTCATTAACACCAAGGACGTGGGTCCTGACATTGCGGAGGCCTGTGTCACTGTTTTCATGTTTTGGGAATGACTGTGAACTTGGAGAGAGAGAGAGAGAGAGAGAGAGAGATAAAAACCTCCACAATTGATGAAGCTCATTCGGCTTAAGACGCCGCGCTTCTCTGGAGAGGAAATCTTACATTATTAAATACAACTTTTCGCTCCTATTATATTTAATTAATATTCTATTGAACGGTGCTCCCGCAAGACATAATGTTATCCCGTTCATTTGAATATCATTACATTTGTCAAGTCTTGCGAAGGATGCCCGACATACATCATTCTTTCATTAGCAGCCTGCCGAGCGCCGCATTACAGAAAATCCTTCACGGAGCGAGAGCACGGGATATTGAGCTATGGGGCACGTTCGATTCTGCCTCGGGTGAGATTCAACACCCCGGCTGAGCTTTGCCACCTTGAGCGAGATTTGTTACCCTTCGGTTTTCATTAAAAACAGGTCGCAGCCTTAAACTCTGAGACGAGGGAGCATCTACGCCCAAACCTGACCACGGCGGAGTAACACCGATCTGACAAAACATTAAAACCAGCTCCTCACTGCTGCACCCACTCGTTACAGTTCTAAAATCACAGACTGTTTCTCTACGTACTTTCTTCTCCTCCTTTCACCCTGATCTTCAACCATCAGGACCCCACAGGACCACCACAGAGGGTCATTCTTAGCACCGGTTAGTGTGTGTTGCACTGGTGGATCAGACACAATCACACAGCTAATAAAATGAATAAAGATATATCTGTTTACGTGATTTCTCACGTTTCCAGAGATTAGATTTATGATATTTTTAAGCAATATTAGTTTAAAACAATCTTTTCTAAATTCAACAAATAAATGTTAGATGATTAAATGTGGAGGAAGTGTTAAACTAAGTGTTAAGCCAGTTAAGATCAATACATATACAATTAGCATCTAAATAATGTAACAATATCGACTATTTTTGCTATCAGCTTATAAAGCTGAAAAGGGAATTATGGACATTTTTGTATTTTTCTATTTTTAATTCAATTTTAACTGATTTCCTTTCACTTCTCCAGTGTCAACAGGAAATCCCTTGATGTTCTCCAATGTAAACAGAAGGTTTCCTGTCTTTCTTCAGTGTTAACTGAGATTTTCTTGATTTTTCTCCTGTTTTAATTTAGTTTTAATTTCCTTCATTTTCTTCTGCGTTAACAGACAATTTCTCTACTTTCTCTGGTGTTGGACATTTTCCTGAACGTCTCCAGTGCAAGCAGAAAAGATTTTTTTTTTTTCTAGTGTAAACACAAAGTTCCTTGATTTTGAGCTTTTCTTAGATTTGTTTTTAGTCATGTGCAGTGTAAGCGTTTAGCCCAGAGACGGTTCTGCAATTCTCGGGTCAACAGGTTTGGACATGGTCATTTGGACATTTCTCGAACAGATCTTTGGCGAATGTGTTGCTCGGTGGTGCATTTCATTGTTAAGTTGGTGGATTGAGGTACTAAGCAGGAACACTGACATTAACACCAGGGGTTGTACAGGGAAAACCGGTCAACAGCTGGACCTGGTCATCATGCAGAATCAGATTCGACAAATTTATACACATTCTCTCTGGACATGCACCACTTTTTGGACGGTCAAGCATCATAGCCAAGATCAAGGGCATTCAGTACAAAGGACAACAGCAATAGAGGGATAAGAGAATCAACAGAAATGGATTCTATCCGAAATGTCAGGGAACCAAACTGAGAAACATCAGAAATAAAAAAACGTAAAAACGAGAACACACATGTGCAGCTACACTCGTTTCGTTTGTATTCTTGACCTCTGTTTTAGCGTCTGGGCTTTGAATTCATTCATTCATGTTGTGTTTTTTTCCTGCTTATGTTTCTGTTCTTTCATTTTTTGGTACAGTGAGATGGTTAGAAAGTAAAAAACACACCAACCTTCTCGCAGCTCTGGGGAATGTAGGGAATTTTGATGCAGAACACAATGAAATGACAAAAGGAGAAAAAACAGGGGAAACACAGAGAGAGTAAAAAGGCCATGTTCAAGGCGTTCAACTGCTACTTATTAATATCTCTTAGGGGAAGCCCCTTCGAGTACCGGACGAGAACCCTGACTTCAGTTTACAGAGAAAAAATATATTAGCATAGAGTTCACTATGTAACCCATATGATACTGTCTCAGTCATAATGGGGACGTGAAGAGATAAAGGGTCCACAGTCTCTTTTTTTACATCATTGTAACGTTGTTCTTTAATATTGTTTCAGAATTTCATGATGAATGGAAATTTTACATTGACCTCCGTTTAAATTAGAAAGTTTGCATCAATTCCATTTTATGCTTTTGTGTGACAGTGATAGCAAACAATATTATGAAATATAATATAAAATATATTAAACTGGTCAACCGGTGATGAACGAGTGTGAGTAGAACTGTATATAAACAGCTACAATTCATGTTAGTTACCAGTTTTCAACCTCGTTTAATTGCCTAGAATAAATCAGACTGTACTTTTAAGATTGAAATATGTAAATGAGCTCTGAGCTCCCTTCTAATTTTGTATCATATTATAATTTTCAATGTGAAACTGGGACTTTATCAGATCTTTCTTTCTCTCTTTTTGTCGATTTTTTCAAAAATGCATTTCAAAATCAAAGCCAAATCAATGACTTTAAAATCCTCATTTGAGCTGGAAGGTTTTAAAACTCATGTTTCAATGTTTTACAAACTACATTAAAGTTTTAATTATAAAAGCAAGCAAATTTTTCCTTAAACAAGCTATGGACCATCTGTAAATTGATCAAAGATCAACATTAAAGTCAATATTAAATACATAACTGAGACATTATCATGTATCACGTAATTTATAATTCAAATGACGTTACATAAATATTGTAATCATTACAAAAAGTACATAAATACATTATTTACACAATAGTGTGACTATATACATTTTTTAATGTAAATGGGTTACATATTATAATCTATCACATACTGCACATTTAGAATATCGTTATATGAAATTATAAAATTTATTACATAAAAAAAAATACTTTTTACATTTAGAAACTGTTGAAGAGGTCAATTATCATTGCCATCACAGTCTCTGATACATTTACCCAAAATAGATGTAGTTCTCATTGGCGATTGTGTTTTGCAGTGCACCATCAACCCTTTGACGTGTCCAGTTACAAATATTAGGCTAAATTTTTGTTATTCCTTTATTATATTCTGCAGCAAAGCTCCATCAACAGTCTCTGAACACCTAAAGACTTGAGGTTTCAGACTGAGATTGTAAAGTTCAACGACTGTACCCAGCTGTAAACCTCAATTCATTTACAGTGATGCAATATCATTGTCTGTTTTTGCGTTTTAGCAAGCAACCTGCAGTTTGATTGTCTATATTTGGTATTAAAAAGCTTCCTTTCCTTTTTTTTACTGATAACAAAAACTGATAAAATTTTCTTAAAGTTCTCCAGTTTAAAGATATAATTCCTTCATGTTTTAACAGACATTTTCTAAAAATATACAGACAATTCCTTCAATTTACCTTTAATTCACTGAAATTCCTCCACTCTTAATTAGAATTTCCTTCATTTTATCTCCTGTTTCCAGACATTTCCCTGATTTTCTCTATCAACAGAACTCCCTAAAATTCCACACAAACACAACATTTCTTCATTATCTGAAAACGAATTTGAATTTCTGTATCTTAATGTTTTGTTTTGAGCTAACATAGGAATCTAAAGAAAAGTGTTCCAGAGACTGCGAGCAAAATTCAACCCTAATCATCAAAGGGTAAATGTTGCATTTCAAAGCGGATTACATGCCTTTAAACATGTGCTCATTTTTAAGATGCAACTAAATTTTAAAAAATTAATTTTTCGGTTTAAATGAAAAAAAGTTTTATCCAAAAAAGAAAACATTTCCCTCCAGTTGTTTGCCAAAAAGAGAAGAAGAGAAAAGAGAAAGGTCAGATGTGATCGGTCACTCTGTGCTGTAGGGAAAGAAGGGGTCCAAACCTACACCCCTTTGCAAGCATTAGGGGTCGACTTCATTAGTATCACACCAGGCAATCAAGTCATTAAAGTAGGAGAATTAACAGAAAAAACAAAAAGAATCAACCAAAGATCAATAGAACAGAAAAAGCACAGGTTAAAATCAAGGCAGGAGGGTTGAATGCAACAGAGAATATACTTACAAAAGTCCCTTATGGCCACCGTTCATTGGACTCAAGGATCCATTTGTTATTCTAATAATTTCTACATAAAAACTTCTATTTACAGATATAGTACTTTTGTCTATATTGGTTCTATCATTGCTGTTATATATAAAAAACCTGTTTTCACAAATTAAAAACAGGTATTTTTAATGATGTACGGATTAACAGGAATTCTCCAATATTGCTTGGAATAAAATGAATGGAATGTTCAGACATATGAGATTTTGTATATGACAGCAATGATTCATTTGAGCTGTACCAGTGGGGTTTCCTACCTCTGACATATAGGTTAGCCGGGGCTGAGTAGCGGGTGCCGTCGTTATTCGTTGCGACGCATTCATACTTCCCCTGGTCCGACTCCTCACTCTGTTCAATCTGCAGCGCTCCTGTATGGCAGGAAAAAGTACGGGGCGTATCCCAGCGTTAAGGCAAACAATCACAGACTGCAGCGCAACACACTAATCAAAAGCATTATATGTCAACATTTTGACAGTTCCCGTTTCTGCCACAGGGGGCGATATTTTGTCTTGCTCACGCCATTTACTTATTTATTTTTCGGGCCTCCATAGGCCTTTAAAACAATATAACAGCTGCTTTTATAGATGGTATATGCAGGAAAAAAATAAAACAAAATAAAAATAAAACCAACAAAGGCGAATCACAGCTAAAAGGAAACTAGCTTTAGATCTTATTTTCCTACAAAACCCCTCAACAAGCTGATTTCAGCTGGATTCAGGCTGAACTGTTATTGAAAAATTAAACATAAAACATAAAACAACAACAAAAAAAAAGGTAAAACCCACAAACCTTCTCAGAAGCTTGCTGTAAAAATGAGCATCACCCTGTAATTTCTAATGCAGTGTTTTTGTTTGTTTGTTTGTTTGTTTTCTGTACCCATGGTGCATATTACTTTCAATAATAACAATAATTACTACAAATAATAAAATGTCAATAATAATGATCGTTTTAGCTTAAAATATGATTCCTACCTGAATTTTTGATCTAGGAATAAAAACTCGTTTTGGTGACGTACCACATGTACAGAAGATCAACACTGCAGTAGAGATTTAAGGGCACATTTCAATGTAAACACTGTTCATTAACCTTCTTACGAGACACTGTACAAATCACATAGATGGAAAAGGGGGGGACATACAGTCTACATGTTGCAGGGTTTCTAAAGGCACTTTAAGTCTGCTTTAACATGAACACTCAAATACGTGGTAGTGTTAGCAGTACTTTTTCAGAAATAGCTTAAAAGTTGGAGGGACATAAATAGAGCCCTGCAATATACAACACCTGACGGGACTGTTCAGTATGGGGATGGATGACACTGCTTCAGGGCAGCATGGATCAAACGTAAAAAAAGGTTTACAGTATACGAAAGCAGCATAACCAGGGAGGACAATCGAAAAAAGAAATTTCGGGTTAGGAAATTTGGCATCGTCAATTTCGTGAAAACCAATAATAGTCAATGAATTTGATTGTGACTTTGAATGGTCGAAAAATGCAGCACTGGCAAAAAATTTCAAAACAAAAAAAATTTGAAAAATAAAAAATTTTAAAAAATTCTGCTGGCTGGAAAAATTATGCTAGCATCTAGACCATTTACATCACCCTCTGTCAGAAAACGTTTCTTTTTTTTTTGACATGCAAGTCTTTCCAAAGAACAAGAAAATGTACGTGAGCACAACTTACAACCTTTTTTTTTTTGACAACCCTTAGCTGAAAAATAAAATGCAGTTGTATTAGAGGTCAAAATTCAAAATGGCTTACGCCGACAAGAAAGCAACCAACCACTGCCATAGCTTGTTTAAAGCTACAAATGACACCCATAAAAATCCACCAATGGGATCAGCAGTGTGGTGTCACATGACCCAGAGAAAAATGAAATACGTTTTTGATTTTTCCGTATTTATGCATCAAACCACGCCTCCGCCTCCTGAGTTGCTCAACAAAAATGACAAAATGGCACCTCAGTTCCCTCTGCCAGACCCCTTCGTTAGCTTTTCCCCACAAACCCTGAAGGATGGAACAAAAAATCAAAACGTCAAAAACGGAAAACAGCCTTCAACCCAAGAAAAGCAAGAAGGAAAAAATAGGTGGTAGAAGGGGGAAAAAAGCACCGTAGAAACTTTATCAAAAAAGTGGTTGTTTGGGCTTTTTTGTTGGGTTTAGAGAAGGGTATAGGTAGAGGAAAGCAAATAGAGAAAAGGACTGAGAATTAAAAAAAGATAGAAAGATGTATTTTTTATTTCTCTTGTTTTGGTGGGGGGGAAAAAATAGTGGCAGAGTAGAGGCGTGACGTCTTCGGCGTGCCTGTGAGACTCCATCATCGAAGGGCACAAGAACAGCTAAGGGGGGGGAAAAATGTTTGGTTGTTTTAGTTGGACAAAAAGAGGGACACATGAGTCGCTATGGCCAAAAAGAAGAAGAACGAAAAGGAAAGAAAAGCAGGTTAAAAAAAAAAACAATAAACAATAATAACAATAATAAAAAATAGAAGAAAGAAAGAAAGAAACAAAAAACAAAAACAAAGGATTAAAGTCAACAAAAAAGAACGGCACTGGATATGCTTCTTTGCGTCATTAGCAAGCATATCGCATAAAAACGAAAAATTGAGGCGAACTGGTCAAACTCAACAATCAAAAATTAAATTAAGCAGATAGGCAAAAAGTAATGAGGGGGTAATGGAGGGAAAAGAACGGGATGGAGTAGGAGAGGAGGACATTGGGGGCGTCACTGGAGGAAGGAAGGAGGGGAGGAAGGAAGGATGGAAGGATTCGGATCAAGAGACAAGACATATACATGGAGGCGGACGGGATGGAAGGACAGCAAGAATGAATTTTTGTTTTTCATTCTGTGAACTTCAGTTCAGCTCTCTTACCTCTTATTGGCGTACCACCTGGGTGGATAATATGAATGCAAATAAGATTAGAAAGAAGAAGCATTAGTACGAGAGGAAAGAGGCTGGGGGCTTTGGAAGAAGAATCAAATTAGATTTTTTTCTGCTTAATTTTTTCTCTTTTTCTTTTTTTTTTTCTTTCTTTAACAGAGTATGTTCAAAAATTATGGTTACTGGAGGAAAAGAGATCAAGAGATATTAAAGAGAAGAGAGACAGCTAGAGAGAAAGAGAGAGAGAGAGAGAGAGAGAGACAGATAGAGAGTATTTGACTTCCTCTATTGGCAAAGAAAACAGGATTCATCATTGGAAGCAGTTTGGAAGGACAGTGGTTGACCACAAGGAAGGTGCCGTTTTGAAATCTGACAATTTGACAGGGCTTTATGTTAGCACTGGTGACCAATAACAGCAGGTTGGGTAAGGCTTTGGGAGTCTGGATGTGGGGCAAGGACAGAAGAACCTGAGAGCTCAGATGTTTGACCTCTAACACAGGTGTTAGGTGTGTTGTGGGTGGACAGTTCTGTGGGAGGAACCACTATGGTGCTGCTGTTTTCTTTAGTTTTGAGGTTGTGGGTGAAATAGGGAGTGAAGGAGTGGTCAGTGAGAGAAGGAATAACATCTGGAAGTGTCTGTGAAACCTCTGAAAGTGGCTGAGTGATACTGTGATGTGTCCTGTGGACCAAAAACACCTCATTGTTTTGTATTTCTGTGAGAGAAAAGGTGTTAGAATATTTACATCCTAGAGAATTAGCATCATCTGTGTGAACCATAGACATATATTCCTAGATGCCGCGTTGGCCGTTTCGGCCTATTGCTCTGATATGTCAACACGTCCGCCATGTTGGTCCAGGCATCACTCCTGTAAACAACATACAAATAAATAAAGATTTTCTGATTAAAAGGAAGATTATTTCGTTTATTAAAAAATCTCAATATAAAGCCTGAGTTAATGCTGGAAAATTTATTCACTTAAAAAGTTGTAATATTTATAAAGTTCTGATTTTTATAAAGTTCTCATTAGAAAGTTCTAATATTTTTAAAGTTCTATTTTTTATAAAGATCTAATAATTATAAAGTTCTAATATTCATGAAGTTTTAATTTTTATGAAGTTCTTATAATAATAAAGTTCAAATTATAAAGTTCTAATATTTTTCAAGTTCTAATTTTTATAAAGTTCTAATAATCATAAAGTTCAAATGATAAAGTTCTAATATTTAGAAAGTTCAGATTTTTATAAAGTTATAATAATTGTAAATGTCTAATATTTATTATGTTCTGATTTTTATAGTTCTAATATTTAGAAAGTTCAGATTTTTATAAAGTTCTAATTTTTATAAAGTTCTGATTTTTATAAAGTTCTAATAATTGTAAATGTCTAATATTTATTATGTTCTGATTTTTATTAAGTTCTAATATTTAGAAAGTTCTGATTTTTATAAAGTTCTAATATTCTAAAAGTCTAATATGTCAGTTACTCAGCTGATAAGTGTAGCTTATAGAAATAATATGAACAAAAATGCCAGTATTTATGAAAAAAAAAATATTTCTCATAAACATCGTAGCTATTTATTAACAATCTGACTCCGGTGGCCAGTTAACGTTATTTACCACCGAATCTGTCAAGATCATGGTTGAATCAACATTGGATCAAGATATAATTTTCGTTTCTACATGGTTTCAGTTACTGACTTGGAAACATTGATTTGTAACAGTTTTGTTAACCTTTTCACAATCATTCAACATTAAACATTGTTTCAACATTTTCCCAACGTTGAAGCAACAACCGACATTATTTCAACTATATTTCAACGTTGGTTGGTTAAACTCCAGCCGGGAACCGTACAGCCCCAAACCACACTCGAATCGGACCTCATTTTCCAGTTTTATTAGAATTACGAGAAGGTGTCTGGACCGACATGGTGATGACATAGACACGTTTCAACGGCCAATGCGGCGTCTAGATATGAAAATAAATATCTATGGTGTGAACTACACTAGGTGTGTTTGGTAGCTATGCTAACTGTTAGTAAAATGCATGCCATGCATTTTAACAATAGTTTGAGAGACATGGAAACATTAGTGGGGGTGATGTGTGCTTCAGGGCTAAGCACTTACCAAAGGACTCTGTAGATTTAAAAAATACGGAGAGAAGAAAGACAGCATAGAAAATATGATTATATTTCCTTATGTTTTGGAACAGGTTTTTGTTTTCTTTCTTTTTTTTTTTTTTTCAATGTTTTGGTACAGAGTTATATCTTAAGACTCTATTGCACAGGAGAATAAGAGGCGTACATGAAAATAAACCAAAAAAAATAAGGGTTATAAGTTCATACACTGCTGCTGACAACAAGAAATAGGTTAAACAAATGACTGAGGACAAGACAGAAGTTAGAGAAGCCAAGAATTCTACAAAAAGACACGTAATCAGACAGACCAAGTGCTATTTACCTTAGAAAGCAAAACAGAAATCGCAATAGAGACTCCACAGCTATGTACTAACTAGTAAACAAAGTGTCGTAACTAACCATGTGAACAGACATCAGCATAAATATTACCATTAAATAGTTGCACAGGGTTAGAAAAGTAAAGTCTTAGAGGGTGGGCATGGGGTATTAAGGATACTTCACAAGCAAAGAGAAGCAAAAGCTGATTTACACGGAAAAGAAGCAACGAATCCACAAGGGGGAGCTATCCGCGGCTAACACACTACTGTGGCTGTGATGTGATCGGAAAATGTTCCGTTCAGCAATTGAAGCCGCACATAATGATCAGTGACTTGGAAATTAATATGGTAAGGGTTACATGTAACACATGGAAAGGGACAACATGAATACTGATTTCGTTACTGTGCTGTTTTGTTTTAGTTATTTTGGTTTTTTTTTTTGTAATCCCTCTCTTCGTACAGGACGAATTAGTAAACATGAACCACGTGGACGTGACGGGGGGGGGGTGTCCTTTTGAGACTTAGAATTAGAAGAAGAAAGGTACAGGATGAGAAGAAAAGGATTAAAAGAGATGAGAGATGTCTTTAAGTCACTGCGATGGAGCAGTAAAGAAAACAAACAGTAAATCACTAACAATGCAGTCACAGCAGTGAGTCGTGGGAAGGAACCAAAAGGGGCTGGACGGAAAATAAGGGACGAAACAGGACCTGGCTCACGAGGTCAGATGGAGACAGAAAATGTGCAGTAACACACACATACACACTCATACACACAAACACACACATACATATCGGGGACTGATAAGAGGACAATGGCACTGGCATTACCTACATGAAACTGAAAAAAAGCCACATGAGAGTGGATATGATGAAAAAAACGATAAAAAGGAAGAACAGAAAACAGAGGAGTGAACAGAATAGGGGGGGTTTTCAGCGGGAAAACGTGTGCCGAGGCTGGGTACGCTACCTGATCGGAGCTGTTTGATTCGTCCGTTGTTGTTGGTGGTGTTAACAGGGAGGAAGTCTTTGAACCACGATATGTCCGGGTCGGGGTTCCCGCTGGCTGCACACAGCATGGTGGCTGTACGAGTTCGCTCTACTACCTTCAGCTGGGGACCCATATCTATGGTGGGGAAACCAGGGGGCAGCTGGTCCTCTGAAACACAGTAAAACCGGATATAAGTTACACACACACACACACACACAAACATGCATGCTTATTAACTACAGGTGTGAACTGACAGCCTCACAATGATTTAATTAGGCAAATAATTCAGTGCATCACCATATGATTCGGTGTGATTTGAAGAATTTCAGCAGGAAAATGATCGGATTTAACGAGGCACTGAATCATCGGATGTAAGTGAATCATCATCATAATGTGTCAATTTGAAAATGATCTGAGGCTGAATCATTTCACCGTAAGTCAATTCCAATACAGTTCGTATGAAATTATTAATTGCATCATAAAATCTCAAAGGGCACCATGATTCGCTTTGATTGTGATTCCTTACAGAGGAATCTCAAACTTCATCAAAATGTTATTTCAAATCTTAAAAACAAAACACAACAGCGAAGGATCAAATTTCAACCTTCAACTGGAAACCAGAGCTGGACAATATGGACAAAACCTCATATCCCGATATATCGTAGCTGAATGGCGATATGTGATATACATGACATGATGTATAATGTGACAAATACAAGAAAAAATGAGGACACTCCATGAAATCCTTCTCCATACAAGTCTTGTGCCGCCTCCATAGTGTGTATGTGAAAGTGCAAGTAGGGTGGAGGGGAGCAGAGTAGAGGAGGAGCTGATAGCAGGGGGTAGCGTAGAGTGAGGGACTAAAAACTTTAAAACTTGATATAAACGTTAGCGCCTCAGCCCGCATCTGCTTATATCGCAATATAGATATAAATATCGATATATCGCTCAGCCCGTATCCCGCTCTGCTTATATCCCAATATAGATATATCAATATATCGCTCAGCCCGTATCCCGCTCTGCTTATATCCCGATATAGATATATATATCGATATATCGTTCAGCCCGTATCCCGCTCTGTTTATATCAAAATGGGTCTCAGTTAAAAAAATAAATGAATAAAATGTACTTTCCCCAAAATTGTGTTTGTGTGTGTGTGTGTGTGTGTCTGACTATTTGTTTCCAGTGTGTGTACTTTGGCCATGTGTTTCCATTTGTGTTGCATGTGCGTTTGTATTTGTTGGAACAGGTGTGTATGTGTGTGTGTGTGTGTATGCGCCTGTGTGTATCAGCTTGCACAGAATAGGAACCATATGTTTTGGACGATGTCAAATCAGATACAGTGGCGGCACACACACACACACACACACACACACACACACACACACACAGTCCATATCCAACATGAAACCTGTTACATGTTTTCTGTGCAGCTTAAGTACGATACAGAGGGTGTGTTAATATTGTAAATCTAAGCGAAATGTGGTTGGCATAGCGATGTACCTTAAACATGATTAAACTTCCTCCTTCTATCTCCCTCCCTCCCTCCCTCCTTCTTTCACTGTCTCTTGGAGACATTCCTGTCATTAATTGTGCATGAGCTGCACAGTGTAGAAACGATGTGGAAGTCGGCATGTTGCCACAACTATGACTGTCATAACTGATCAACAGCACCACTGGCTCTCCAGAGTGTGTGTGTGTGTGTGTGTGTGTGTGTGTGTGTGTGTGTGTGTGTGTGTGTGTGTGTGTGTGTGTGTGAGAGAGAGAGAGAGAGAGAGATAATACAACACAATTCATTTCCCACAAACTTGTTGGACGTCAGAATAAATAAGAATGTTCTGAAGGTAAACTGTAAAAGCTTCTTTCGGTGCTTTACTGAAAGGTTCTGTTTCAGTTTTATTTTAAAAGCTTATCGTGAACTTTCAAGCAAGTTAAAAAGCAAAGGGCTCTGCGAAATGAGGTCGCATTATTGTGAGTGCTGCTGAAAAGCCTAAGATAAGACCTGTTTCCAAACAAATCTTCAAACACACCCAGCTGATCTGTGATGTTTGCTCTGTTTTGAAGCACACCTGAGGCAGGTAACTAAGGTAACCAACCCTGATTAACCTCCAGTCTGTTTGGCTTGCACTCCCAAAAATATAATCGCTACAAGGAATGTGAGGTGTGTGTGTGTGTGTGTGTATATACATACAGGACCACCACAGAGCAGCTATTAAGTGGGTGGTGGGTCATTGTCAGCACTGCAGTCACACTGACATGGTGGGGGTGTGTTAGTGTGTGGATGGATCAGACAGCAGTGCTGCTGGAGTGTTTAAACCCCACATTGTCACAGCTGGACCGAGAACAGTCCGCCAACCAGAAATGTCCAGCCGACAGCGACCTGTGGGCAGCGTCCTGTGAGCACTGATGAGGGACTAGAGGACGACCGACACAAACTGTGCAGAAACAGATGAGCTTCTGTCTCTGACTTTACATCTACAAGGTGGAGACACTCGGTAGGAGAGTCTAATAGAGTGGACAGTGAGTGGACACAGTGTTTAAACACTCCAGCATCTGAACCTCTCATACTAACAAAGCACCATCTACTGTGTAAGGGTTAACCGGCTCACCACCACCCCAACATAAACGCCATGGATTAACGGCTGTACATATAAGATCTAATGATGGGTTTGGAAATAAATATTGATATTTTTAATGTCTTCAGTACACACTTGGCTGTGGCCCTGGTTTCTTCCTGGTGAGATATCTATCCAGAGTCAATCACATTCCTAATAGATTACCACTATAAAGAGAAACCAGTATTTACTCCATTGTTTATGGCGTTTATCATTTACTGGAGGAGCTTCAGTGCTTTCAATTTGATGCTCATGCACGCCGAGCTCATAATTGAGGATTTGCAGAGGCTTATGAAAGCTTGGGAAGACGGATCGCTCAGCTGTGTTGTTTCTGATACTGTTATCATGCTGTTTCAGAACCTGAAGATTAAGACGTTTCAAGTCATGTACCCAAGTCTCTGTGCTTGCAGCGATCACTTTCAAAAGCACAGCCGATCTCCAGTAAGTAGGACCTGGCTTTGAGATGTTTCTTAATCTATATATTTTGTGCTGAACATGATGCATATTTGGTCAGGACCCCACAGGACCACCACAGAGCAGGTGTTGTAGTACTGTATGTATGGTGGTGGTGTGTTAGTGCTGGACTCAATAAACCAACCAGAAGTATCCAGCTAGCTGTGGGCTCTGTTCCTCAGCACACTCTGGTAGTCCTTCAAAGTCCGAGAACGCCCATACATACCACTGACAATGACCACCAGTGAGTCCATCCCCAAGCCTAACATTGGCAGCAGATCTTTAAAGTGCTCCATGAGCATCAATGAACCTTGGGTTCCCATGATCCAGTCAGGAGTTTAGCTCATTGGCAATATCATGACAACCTCATTTAATGTGAGATATTCCTCACATGGCTTCTTCAGACCACTCTCCTGATGCTACAGCCCTGAGACTCCTGATCACGCCTCAGAAAGGAGAAGCAGCCTCATTTCACATCTTGGGTTTCAAATCAATCTTTCTGCCTGCGGACGAGGACCTGCTAGGGTTTAAAAATGGCAGCAGAACAGGGCAAATGGCCAGAGGATCCTCATAATGGTTTTGGAGGAAACTGTAAACCTCTATCTGACCTCAACAAGGTGCTCTATTTGGACTAATGGCAAAGTAAAACGGTGTTGTGGTCAGATGGGACATGTTAGTGGTTTGGCTACTGGACAGCCAAGAGAGAGCCATCTCAGAGAATTCTTAACTATTGAAGAGATGTTACGGGTTTCTTTAATGTGTTTTTATGTTTAAGTCGAGACCCGTCGAGACCTGTACACTGACGAACTGAAACGGACACATTTACGGCAAAATGAACGAGAACAGTTCGTATTTAATAATGACGTTACGAATGTATGTACTTGACCACTGGCCACTGTTGGCCCACTAACAGAGAAGTTGGGAGTCCACTGGAACGTTCCATCACTGCAGGTGGAAAGCAGAACATTGAATCTCTCCTACAGAAGCATTTTATGATCATGTAGAATTCTGCTGTTTCCAACCTGGTGAGTTTCCCCCCAAGTGGATAAAAATGTGGATTCTGTGACAACCATCAGAGGTCTAGTGCAATATTGCGGGACGTTTTTGTAGTTTGATGTATTTTTATTTGTCAAAACAAATTTATTTTTAATATTACAAATATAATATAGTTATATAATATAATATACAGTCATATAATAAGAATTATATAATACATATTAAGTATTTTTAGCAGAAAGTCACACATTCCATTATTTTCAGATCATAAAATCCAAATTTTGATATAATCAAAAATTAATTAATTTTTTTTTTACTAAAAACACTTTATATCTCAGATATCCTGTCAGAAATTGATCATCCAGAATGTTTTTCAGCTAAAAATGGAACGATTTTGATGAACTATTTGTAAGGATATAGATCATACCATCTATACCGATACAGTTATGGGGCTTTAAGAGCAGGATTCTCAAAGAACTCAGCTTCTGAACATTTTACAGGACTTTGTTGAATCTTTACTCTCTGTTTGAAATATCGGTGGCCTTCCGCTGTACATTAACTATAAAATCCTCTGTGAAATGCACCCCCTGCTGTATCCAGACTCAACACAGGACTGGTGGTCAATAACAACACTGTCACTCCTGTTGTAGTGGCTCATAGAAAAGACCATATGGTCAGTGTAGTTTCAACTCACTCTACAGTAATGAGTGGAGAAGGCAATGATTTCTCCAGAGTAATGTATCGTTTTTGTAACGTGTGTGAGTCTGTGTGTGTGTGTGTGTGTGTGTGTGTGTGTGTGTGTCGGTCGAAATCCCCCAGAGCAACTTCAAGGTCAAAGTCAAAATGAGGACTTTTTTTTTCCAAGCAAGTCAAACTCAACTTGATTACAGCGCACCGGCCTGCAGTCCGTCCCCGGAGCTCCGCCGAATCCATGCTGCCAATAATAACTACACGTGGCCGAGCGAACAGCTCGTAAATCAATGACCGCAGTCTCGAATCATTGTTGAAATTAAAAATGAGCCCATGAGAAGCCATCACGCCGTTTTCCTGAGAGAAGTCGGTTCATAACCTCTGCAAGCACCGAAAAATACGAACGGCGACGAGAACACCTCAAAGCTATTTTAAACGTAGTGGTTATGCAAATGTTTACACAGTCGTGAGGAAATGAGGTCACTCCACGACAAAAGATATGGACAATGGATCTGAAAGATGGACGAGCCTGTCTTAGTTACACCTCAGACAGTTTGGTTTGCTCTTCATTGAGGAAGTGAGTGGCATCACCTTGACCATCACCAGATCCAAAAAGATCTCCAAGGCCTTGAGAAAGAAGGTTGCGCATCAATTCGAAAGCAGCCAATCCACTTTCTGCTGAATGAGTTACACATGACACACCTGCCAAGGTCTCAGGTCAGGTCGTAAAGTATAGGACTTAAAGAGCAACACCAGCTGTCTTTTAGCCCCGCCTCCTTTCTCACTTTGCGTGCATCAGCTACATCACAACAGCCACTACGTCAGAAGGAATTACTAGGATAGTGTCAGGATGTTGGGTTTGGTTTTAAGCAGGTGTCTTTGCTATCGGACAGCATGTATACGCTGCCGGTCAAAAGTTTTAGAACACCCAGTATGGGTTCTGAAACTTGACCGGTAATGTACATAAATTATGCAGCGACATGTTGTTACTCAAGAGATCAAATCCCAGCACGATGTCTGTCTGAGACGGCTTTGTTTTAGTGATTTACACTCAACCACAACATTACGACCACCTCCTTGTTCCCACACCCGCTGTTCATTTTTATCAGCTTCACTGAACTGTATATATATCCCATAAGGACACTTTAAAGGACGAGGAAAGTTACTTTCAACACTCTGTCCCTCATTTTACCTCTCGAAATCCCTAAGTGACACATGCGGAACATCCTGCATACATTATAGGACAGGATGTGAATGTGTGTGTAACTCATTTACAAAACCATGGTCTGTCTGGTCAGTCTGGACAGAGCCGGCTCATTTTAGAAGTTTTAGACATTTAATGGCAGGTTCCGACCCATTTAACCCTTCAAATGCTTTAACAAAATGTCATATATTTAACCAGTTCTGACCTTGTTTCTACAATTAAACGAACAAATACAAGTAATGCATTACCAAGCACCTTTGTAAACAAACAAACAAACATCGATATATATATGTATATATATATATATATATATATATATATATATATATATATATATATACTGTGCTTGTGTATGTCCTCTGCATTTATTTATTTATTTATTTGTCTGCTGTATCTAATTAAATCAGGGCTCTTTCTGCTGGTTGTTGTCTTTTTTTGTTCATTTTAATGATGAATGCCATCACACCCTCCTTAGCGGAGACATTAAAAACAGAGCATGAATTCATTATTCTAATTGAAACACCTGAGCTTGGGCTTCTGAGATTAGCATGACCTGCACACGACTGCGAAAAACACGAGTCGTTAGTGTAAATAAATTAATTAGTGCAGAAAGTACAACTCTTCAGGCTGTGACTACGGTACGCTGCCGACGTCTTTTCTTTTGAGCCCCAAGTTTTGCATTTTAAGATTTGAGGGCTTCGGGGTTGCTGGCTGCTCTGACGGCGCGGCAGGAGACTTTAATTGCCCATAGAATGCTGCCTTCACCAGCTGCTGGAAGTGTCAATCAAGACGGGTTTCCGCACTGCAATCTAGAGATGTTCCACAAGGCCTTGGGTGACGTTTCAAGCGTTTCAGTGGAACAGCTGGAAGAGCACTGATTTCACATATGCGCCATACAGAAAAAAAAAGTTTTGGCACACCTGCTCATTCACTGTTTCAGAGTTTATCCTGGTTTTGTTGGAGTAACTCTCTCTACAGTCTATGGAAGACCAGATTTTGGAGCATTGGTGTGAGGCTTTGATTGCATTCTGTGACGTGAGCCTCACCCCACCTCGTCCCATCCCATACACAGTTCCACTGCTCCACACCTCAGCGCTGGGGGACTTTACACCCCTCTACCCCATGCCTGGCATTAGGCATGGTGCTGCACCACAGAGTCCTTTTCTATTGGCAGTGCTTCTCACCATGCACGGGACCACGGGTGACGTCAACGGGTGCAACCTACATCGCATTCATTACGAGGGGTGTCCGCAAACATTTGAACATACAGTGGAAGTTGACATCATGCCTCGACAGGTGTTGTAGATCAACAAAGACGGGAAGTGATTGGGGTTGCTTGGGGAAAGCTCTCAGATGAGCAGCCTGGGGTACGATGTACGTGCATACTCCACACACACACACACACACACACACCAAGATTAATCACCATTACATTTATAAATCACCATGCAAATTAAACTGTGGCTCACTGCAGCACCTCTGCTGATTAACAGCGAGAGCAGCAAGCCTTGAGCAGCGACGCTTCCTCCAGACATAATGCTAAGTAAATCCCGCCAATTAATTGTTATTTAATTTGTGCTCTCGACGTGTTTCTACGGCATACCAGTCTGTGCAAAAGAGAGCTGGTTATTGACGAGAACATTCAAATGTGCAAACGAACTAATCCAGAATGCGAGGTTTCGTGGTGTGCTACCTAGGCACTTCCGCTATTAGGCGCGAGGGTTGGGTTCCCACTCGCGGCTGAATAAATTACACTGAACTTATATCCTGGAGCTCTGGGGACAAAGTGTTTCCAGCAATAAGATTAAAGAAACGAACAGACCGGAGAACGGAGAGGCGACAGGTACACTAAAATTAGCGTGAGCTAGCTCATCATAACTCAGGATCAGGGTAACCTACAGACATGACACACCTACCAGAACAACCCATAAGGATCCACAGTGGCCATTTAAAAGACGTGCAAAGTTCCTTACAGTGCTTTGTCCTTCCCTTTCACTCGTGAAGTCCCTAAAAGGCCTTTTCCAACAAAAGAACTCTGGTTCTTGGACTGGTTCCGTTCAGGCTTATAAGATAAGGACAGTGTGTGAACATGGGTCTTTATTTACAAAACGCAGATTTATCTGGTCCGTCCTTGAAACAAAACCAGCTCATTTTAAAAGTGGACTATTTCGATTCTAAAAGGGAGCAGATGATGTCACTGACAAAGATATTGGGTAACAGAGGAAAATGAGGAGGGGCTGTTTGTTCACTTTCACATAGGGTTCAAATTTCAGAATAAAAGTCCTGAAACAAGATAATACTGATACCTATTTAAATAAATAAAAAAAATAATGAATTACATTTGACTGCTGCCGAATATTTAGAAGAACATATTATTATAATAGAATTATTATTTCAATTCTACGTAATGTAATTAAATTATATTTAAAGCTCAAAAACAATCTAGGTGATCAATTTCCAACAGAATTTCTGAGATGTAAAGTTTTTCTAGTCCTTTTTTAGCAAAATAAAAGTGCAGCCACTACATCACGCAAAACTGGTCCAGGGTTCTAAAGGTGAAACCTCTAACAGACGTCTAGTACTTCTGCTACCAAGGACAAAGCCTTGATAAAACAGCACTTTGCTTAATTCTGTCAGGTGTCCCCGTCCCTTTAGAGCCCTGCAAGGCCTGCATGCGCTAAATTACCTGCGAGGAGATAATAGCGTATCCGCTGTGTGAAGAAAATGCTGAGTGGCAGCAATAGAGAGGAAACTGTCCCCCAGTGACAATTTACACACATTACCCACGCTCCCATCATCAGGCATCGGATGGATGTACCGTCAAATGTGGGGACAGAGGAAGGCTCCCATATCTTTAACATTAGCCTTTAGTTAACCTTATCTAGGATACGGGTGCCATTAAATTTAAGCACCGTCCCATATCATCCGTACTAATCAGCGTAATCTAAAGTGTGCACACGCAAGCATGATACCAAAGCGCCTCCGAAAATGAACATAAACTGATTCACTTTGCATCGGATTGCTTTAGTTTGGAAGTGCTTATTCCCAAACCCCACTAGCACTCTCCCCATCATATAGGACGCTTCCGACGCCGGGAGGGTGAGGACGAGCACATGTGAAGTCAACCACCACCTCTTTTTTCAAACTGCTGCTATTTTATAGCAATTGAATGAGACGCATAGACCACTACAGACTGGAACTGTATACTCCTGCATACTCCAATCAATCCAGGATCTCTATGGGATCCTATGCCGGTTGGGTTTGAGCGAGGAGACATTGTGGTGAGTGCTTCAACCCTGCCTTTGCTGTGGAGCAGACGGTCACCCCGGCAGTGAAATAAGGGACATCAGCAGCTCAGCGATATGTGCAGGACATCCTGTGGATGTGTTGCCTCCAATGGTAAGGCTTCTAACTGGCATTTTTCATCAGGATAATGCTCCCAGGAATGTCTCACCAGATTGGAATACCTCCTTGGTCTGCCAGGTCACCAGATTTATTGCCATCTTCAGCAACCTATGAGTGTGCAGGATCTACAGGCCCAGCTGCAACATCTATGGGTAAATGTTCTACAGGATGCCGTACGGAACCTGTACGCCCTCGATGCCCAACCGTATTTCATCTTCTATCCCGGCCAGAGACCCAACAGTTTTCCCTAATAAACTCATTCTTTCACTCTAATATTATAATCACTTCCATATATCATCGCTACATAGAATTCCCATGCATTCCCAATCCCTCCTTCCCCTGAACCTTTTAACCGTTCAGCTGCATTAAACTGAAAGCTGTACACATTTCTGTCCCTCTTTCTCTCTGTCCGTCTGCAGTCATGCCATACTGGATTGGGACAAGCCCCCCAACCCTCTCACACAGGCTGAGGTTATTCTTCGTGGAGAATCCCCCCAGGGCTATAATGCGATATATTTGTTGAACGGTTTGTGAGCGGATACAATCTCCTTAGAGGAGCTGTCACAGGTCAGCTGCCGCACGCATCGAGGCATTGTGGGCAGGGAATCCATCCCTCCCTCCCTCCAAAAAAAAAGCCTTGGATTACCAGTGGCGGAAGAATAGCCGAAAACTCCTCAAGTATGACACCTATCCGTCTTATATTTTCCGCTTCCTTTGCGTGCTTTTGTGACAAATGCTGGGCCCAAAGAGGGTATAAAGCACTTTCAGCTCAATCCCACACCCAGATAAGAGCTTTTTACTGGCTGGAACAAAGGTCCAGCCAAGTGGATCTCTCTGCTTTCTCTTTTTCTCTCGCGCTCTGAAGCTTATGGGGCATCGATTGGGGGTTTATCTCCAATCACAGCAGCACAGAAAGGAGGAAATGGTCAAGAGAGCCGAGTGATCATCTACACTGAGAGAGAGAGAGAGAGAGAGAGAGAAAGAAACAGTAATAAACACCCATTCTCTCTCTCTCTCTCTCTCTCTCTCTTTCTCTCCCCCCCTTTAAATGTTAGTGAAAGACCATTAATACAGGCCCTGCTGATCACTGTGTTTGTGAGAGAGAGACTGTGTGTGTGTGTGTGTGTGTGTGTGTGTGTGTGTGTGTGTGTGTGTGTGTGTGTGTGTTTTAATTGAGCCTGCACTAATTAAGACAGCTCCTGGACAATGGGTGCCTGCAGAGTCAGGCATGCGATGCAGAGAAAAAGCAATCAAGAGAAAAAAAAAAAGTAGAAAGAAAGAAAAACAGGGCAAGCGGTTGAGAGACAAAGAGAGCGAGAGAAAGAGAGAGAGAGAGAGACAGAGAGAGAGAGAGAGTCTTTCTCAGAGGCATAGGAGGTGCAAGCAGGGTCCAGGCGAATAAAAAACGAGAGCGAGGTCATGATAAATCACACGTCCCAGCACGGCTAACAGACCGCCTTATGGCCAGGCAAAGAGGACCACCTTACTGACCCTGGTGGAGGAAAACAGCACCTGTGCTTCCTCTGAGTCACATCAAACCACCTCATCTTTTTAAACTGAAGTACTGGACTTTCGGGTCCTTGAAGAAGAAGAACGTTAATTGATAATTCTGTTGTCAGGGAGCAACTGACCATACTTGGATTGCTAGAGTGGTTTTACCAGGCAATTACCAGGCAAAGGGGGTGTGTCTGAGGGTGGTGCTGACCAAACCTTGCTGGAGTCTGACCCTACATGACTGGAGTTGTGCATCCCTGTGGTCCGAGGATCACAGGTTCAGATCCCGGGACATGCTGCTTGCCATCAGCAGCCCGAATCTGAGAGTGCAAAACCAGCATGTGTGGGTCGATGGCGCTCTCTGCCACTATTGGCCGTGGCATCGGAGCTGGGGACCCGACGAGATCCTCCGAGCGGCAGTTTGGAAAGAGGAGGTGGATGGATTTGCATGTACAGGAGGCACGTTCTTATCTTCAACCTCCCTACTGTCGGGAGCATCACATGTGACAGGGCAGGAGTCCTCACAGGGCTGGGAAAATGGTACTTCCTTATTGTGGGGAAAAGTGGGATGAAGCGATTTATCGTAACACAAATGAGGACGATACAGAATTAGCGAACATGCTTATTATTAACTTGTTCCAGAAGTTTAGAAATGAGTAATTCAATACAGTTTCCCTCGTAAGTGCCTCTTATATCCCTCTCTCTCTCTCTCCCCCTTTCTCGTCCATCCGGGGATGTACTCAATTATGTTTTCTTTGGCATGTGGAGATGGCCAACTCTTAATTGCACTTTTGTTGTCGCCAGAACAGACTTACTCGACCAAAAGCGAGTGCTCTTGATTAGCAACCTTATTCCGCTCTGTGCCAAAACGATGACGACATTGATTCTCTCTCTCTCCCCCTCTCTCTCTCTCTCCTTTCTTCCCCAGCTCACTTCTGCTGTTCTATCTTTTCCTCTACCTCCATGTTGCCGTTGTTGTCATTGTTGTTTCTCCTGCCCCCCCACTCTCCCCCCACCGTCCTTCTTGCGGTGCTCTGCGATAAAGAGGTTATCTTTCATATTCTGCTGCATCATAAGTGACAGGTAGCTAATCTGCCCACCCCACGCTTTATCTACGAGGGGCAGCTTGCTTTTAATCTCCTGAAAATGTTACTGCATTTCAGTAACAGAAAGGCCAAACAGAGAGAGAGAGATAGAGAGAGAGTGAGAGAGACAGAAAGAGTGAGAGAGAGAGAGAGAGAGAGAGAGAGAGCGAATGAGAGAAATAACATAGCTACTCGTTCATGTATTTATTTATTTTTCCGTTATTCATTACTCCAGAAGGTCATCAATTATTTGTCCGGTGTCCAGAATGCTGACATGGACAGCAGACCACAGTTACTGTTGCTGTGGACGTTATCGTTCTGATTATCCAGGTCATTAGTGATGCGGCTGCTGCAGCTGCTCACGTGATGAGCTCTGACTGAATTCCCTTTTTCCCTTTTCATTATTTGGCATTATTTCGTTCGGGGAAAGTGGAATTTTGTTCCCCTCAGGAAGTAAAACAAAGGCAGCTGCAGCATCCAGAGGAAATGGACATCATCGCCTTTGTGTTTTTTTTTGATGCTCTGCGTGAATTTTTGCTGTGTTCAAACGTATTGATCAAACCAATACATTTAACGAGAAAAGTTACAGTACACATATCGATGGAGGATACAACATAAACGCCAGCGCCATCTGCTGGTTGTACTCAAAACATGATTCTCTTCTACATTTTTAAGTAAATAAATGATATAATTACGTAAATAATTCTACTTTTTTAACCCACTGTGTTTTGCACACACGGGAATTAACCCTCCACAGTTAATCCATCCACACACAGTGATACACACATACACACTAGTGACTTCACACCAGGGGGCAGTGAGCACACGTGAGCACACGTGACCGGAGCGGTGGGCAGCCCTATCCTCAGCACCCGGGGAGCTGCTGGGGAGTTGAGTGCCTTGCTCAAGGGCACTGCAGTCATGTCCACAAGTCACAAGGCTGGTTCCCCAACCACCAGACCACAGCTGCTCCATTAAAACTCGATATGAACGATATTGTCATACAAATATGAATTATTAAAATAATTAACTGAATCAAAATGAATTAAATGAATGCTACACTTAGCAACCTGTGGATTGTGACTGCAGCTCAGCAGTGACACTGTAATATCTTAGTTACCAAGTCATTGGTATGATGCAGGAAGCGGTTGCTAAGGTGTGGCTATGTAGTTGCTAAGGTATTGGAGTTGGTTCCTAAGGTGTTCCTAGGTGAACTGGGCAAACGGTGATGGTTTATCCTATGATTTCAGGGTCTGTGTAACGGTTTCGAAGATGAATCTGTGAATAAGTGTAAATAAAATATATAATATAATATAAAATATAATAAAATATAATAAATAATAGAATTTTCAAAAGCAATGAAGCCACACAACCATTTTGAGAAAGTGTGAGAAAGTGCGAGATAACTTGCATAGCTGAATCTCACGTTTCCGTCATTCTTCAGGCTGAGTAACACTGGCATGACGAGACGACAGAAGCAAGGCCAGACAAGACAGAAGGACAGAAGAGAGCACATTCCTCACTGACACCCGTTCACCTGATCTGTCCATCCCGCAGCTCCTCGGCACATTTACAGGAGTTTTGTGTGTCGCCTTGCAGCGAGATGCTTGAGATGCCAAGCATGGGGGCGAGAGAGCCTATGACCTTGGCTGAGACCTATAATGTGAGTCACTCCGTGGTCAATGTCATGCCCATATTAGGAATTCTAAGCAGTTTTTTTTTTCCCAAAGGGAGAATGAATGGCATTTTCAGAAATCACTACTGGCAAACAAAACATTTCCAAACCTGGGATTTTTATTCTCTGGACAATTTTCCTGAGTGTCACATGACTGGGCTGAATGACAAGCTCTTTATGGAGTTGGAATATGAACATGTTTCAATACGTATTTCCAATGTATTTCACTGAGCATCCACAAACCAATTCCAGCAGAATTTATACTCTGTACAGGGAAGTATGAAAAAAACATATAAAGATGGACCCTAATATTCCAAAATAAACAAAAAATCTAATATTCCAAAACTGATTATTATAGCAACATAGATTCTAACATTCCAAAAAAGACTAAAATTCCATAAAAGGTCTAACATTCCAAAAATATATTTCCAAAACTCACTCTAACAAAGCAAGATAGAATTTAATATTCCAAAACAGACTAAAACTCCTGACTGATATAGCACTATACTTTCTAACATTCCAAAATATACTTGAAAATTCCAGAACGAACTCTAAGATTCTAAAACTGTCTCCATCTTTCTAAAATAGAATTCAATATTCTAAAATAAATGATCCAGAGACTCTAACATGCAAAAATAGACTCTCGATTCCCAAAAGAGATTTTTAACACAAAATAGTCCAAACCATTTAGTCAAAATTAGATCTGTGGTTAAACTGGAAAGTCTGGTAATGATCTGAAAAATACAATCAGAAGGTATAAAGAGTTAACAAACACCATTTTGATGTTGACGATTAATCGAATATATCATTTTTGTAATTCTACATCGATTCCTGTTGTTTTTCCCGGGTCTGATTATGGCTATAGTGGAGAATTCCTCTGATGGATGTACTCTGTCGACGTACAATTGAGATTCTGCAGTGCGTCTGCTGGTGCCTCTTTAATCCACGGGGATTTGGTGAACAGATGAATGCTCCGAATCAGATACAATCACTGACCCATTTACTGGCCAGTGGCAAAGAGACTGACCCTCAACCAGCCAGAGTCGGAGATCAAGAAAAAAACTACATTAGAATCCCACTGTACTTAGCATTCCAAAATCCCTGCTCGCATTCGGAAACCTGATTTTATCATTCCAGAATCAATTCTAATATTAGAAAAATCAATGCCAATGTTCTATTATCTGTATTAGTATTTCAGTCAATATCATATCCAATCAATACTTATATTCCAGAATTGATTCTAGCATTCCAAGAGTGATGCTGCCATTCCAAAAGTGATTTCTGCGTATAACTGATTCCCATAATGTTTAATGATGTATGTTCTCGTAAACCTCGATGTTTTAATTGTGGTGTAAACCAGGGGTGGGAAAGCCGGTCCTGAATGGCCAGATTCCTGCACAGTTGTTTGGAATCTTGCACTCCAGGACTGGGATTTCCTTCCCCTTGTGTAAACTATTCCTGAAATAATCCAATCCTATTGATTCAGGGTTGAATTTGAGATTTCAGAGCACTAATTTGGAAGAGTGTGCATAAACGTTTTCCAGAGTGCGCTGAAGAGCTGACAGCGGTTATCGTTTATCTTTTCCTCTGCCAGCCTGTACAGACAGATAAAGATAAAGTGGGTGGACACAGTGCTGGATTTCATCATGCTCTAGCTAAATCCAGCCGTGTGTGTGTGTGTGTGTGTGTGTGTGCGTTTCTGTGTGAAGTCCAAACGAAGGCCCACGCGCTGCACATTGTTGAGTCTTCCTCGTTGTGAAAGGCCTGACTCAGCTCATGAAGGGCTTCGGTAATTAGCTGACGAGCTGAAGCAGGTGTGTTAGAGAACACTGACAACATGCAGCGCTGATGCAGAACAACAGCTTATGCAAATATAAACCACTGAAAGTCACCTTCGTGCAACATAACAGATCTGACCGTTTGAAGGATGGACTCTGAAAGGCCTCTGAAGGTGTCCTGCGGCACCTGGAAGTGTCCTGACCTGGAAGTTGTGAGGTGGGACCTCCGTGAGCATCAATGAGCCATGGGCACCCAGTTGGGGCACTTTGAGTAGGCACTGACCACATACCGGGAACAACCTGCAAGACCGGCCTGATGTTCTGGAGATGTTCTGATCCAATATACATGACCCAACTGTCCAATCGGTTATGCTTGCTCCATTTTCCTGCTTCAACACATCATCTTCAAGACCTGACTGTTCGCTTGCTGCCTAACATGTAGACCCAACCCTGAATATACTGTACATACACCAAGTGCTGACACAGATATGCAAAAGCACACACACACACAGCTCATCTGGAAGGACTGCCAATAGAATAGGACTCTTTGGTGCGCACGAACATACATGAACTAATGGAACCGTGTTCTCTGGAATGACGGTGCTCCACCAATGCTTTTGCCATGAGTTGGGCAGTCGGGGATACGGTGGTGGGTCCAGCCTCCTGATCTTACTAATGCTCTTGTCACTGAATGCAACCAAATCATCACAGTGTAGCTGTCTTCTGTGGACAGTCGAGACAGTTACAGCAACAAAAGCAGGAGGAACTCTTTCAAACACCCTTGATTTCAGAAGACTGTCCCAATACTTTTGTCCATAGTTCTATAATGTATCAAATGAATTCTGTAAATCATCAGAGTCTTAATAGTTCTGTGGGTTCTCTGCTGTATCTGAAGTGCTGAAGCATCGTATCCTTAATCACTCCGTAATGTTCTCACTGTGAGTTTGCAGACGGACGTTGAAAAAAGCCGTTTGAAACCCAGGCTTTAACTCACTTCTCGTTGTTTACGCCTGTTTGAACCGACTCCTATTAGCCTCATGACTCAGTAAGGCTTTTACACTAACCCTCCCAGTCTTTTGCCCTCGTCCGAGTCCGTGAAGCATACCGAATAAACCCGGACACGTCTGAGCTCAGGGCCTCAGCCAGTCGCTTAGGCCGTATGACTTCCCTTCAAAGTGGAGGCACTAATTCTCCTGTTAATTTGAGCGAATGGTTCTGGGTTTAAAGGTGTAAACGGAGTGCTTTCAGCTGGCGGGTGAATTGCGGCTGACCTTTGGCTGACTGCTGTTGACCCCGGGTGGCGGGGAATGAGGCTTTCTGGAAATGTGTCCAGGGCTCTTCACTAATGATCTAAATACATCACGCATGACAAGGAGGCTGAGACAGAGAGAGAGAGAGAGAGAGAGAGAGAGAGAGAGAGAGACGGCAGTTCAACCTATCCTTCCTGTAATGTTTCTAATTGATCTATCCAGGCTCTGTCATGGAATACTTCGGAAGTTTTGTGACAAGGTTACAGGTCAGTTGTCCCTCTTATGACTCGTCCAAGGAGATAGTGGCTGGGACTGAAATGGACCCCCATTCACTCATCCGTATTACGCTATATAGCGAAAGACTATTTCATTTCATAAGTAGGGATAGTACTTCCTCGTGATCTATATGGATTTGTATTAAAGTAAAAGCACTGGGATGTTCTTGGAATCACCGTTACGTCACTTTGTCCCATTTCGGACGGGATCAGATTTCCATTTTAGTCCTTTGATGAGTCAGTAAAGATTCCGGACTATTTGACCTCCTGTAAAACGAGACGTTAACAATAACCTATAATAATCCCGCGTGAGTCGACACGTGCCTAAATATTCCCTCCTATCCTCCAGGAATGGAATGTTTCAGAGGATTTCTTAGTACTGAGAGTTCATGAACGAGGACCTGGGAGAACATGGACAGGGAGGTCTCTTTCGAGAGCATTTTAGGTTCTGAAATCATGAGTCATTAAAAAGAGTTCATCCTGCTTTTGTTGGGAGTTACCGTGTCTAGGGAAGTCTTTGATTAGATTCTGGTCAGGATGCATAATCAAAACACTGGATGGAGCGCCGTCATTCCAGAGGACACAGCTCATCGCTCTGAACTTTATACCCCTGGCAGTATTTCTCTAACGGGATGAGACAAGCTGTGTGTGCATTTGCATATTCGTGTCAGCAATGGATGCAACTTTAAAAAGTAGCTAAAAGCATTAAATCGGGGGATCCACAAACTTTTAAACAGTGCTTTGGAAAGTCGCGTTAGCCGTCTTTGTCAGTATATACTTCTAATGACATAACTCTGTTACTCATTTGAGCATGTCTCTCTCGCTTCCTCTCTCTCTCGCTCCTTTGAATATGGTGGACGCAGTGTGTTGTTGAGAGGTCAGAGTTTTTCTTCCTTATATTCTCCTCCATCACTTCTTTTGTTATGACTGGTAATATGCAGAGAGGGCAGAAACACTCGGCTTCAAAAGGCCTGCGGCTATTTGCTTTGAAGTGTGTGTGTGTGTGTGTGTGTGTGTGTGTGTGTGTGTGTGTGTGTGTGTGTGTGTGTGAAAGAGAGAGAGAGAGAAAGAGAGAGAGAGAAAGAAAGAGAGAGTGTCTGAACAGTCCATCGCCCTGCATTCTTTCCCCCTGAGGACAGAAGGCATTAGGAAATAAATACGCTATTCTGGGATGAATAAACATGACCAAAGCTTTTTAAGTAAAGACATTCCTCTTTCTCTCTCTCCTCTCTCTCTCCCTCCCTCCCTCCCTTTCCCTCTCTCCCATTCTTCCTTTCTCTCCCGAGGATACTGTGTTTCAATTATAGCAACCTGCGTTGAACAGCAGGCTGTACATTATTAAAACCCACATTATCTCAATGCTAAATAATGGCCACTGTGGCAACCAGACTGGTTAAAGTGGCACTATGACCAATACAGCCATTATCGTACATGGGCACATGGGCAGCTGTGATCTGGTAAGGAAACCAGCCTTGTGACTGGACGATTGCCAGTTACCTGTCAGAACATTACCGAAGTGCAAGGTACTTAACTCCACAGTGGATAGGGCTGCTTACCACCCTGGGCATGTGTGTTCACTGTGAATTCACTAGTGTGTGTGTGTGTGTGTGTGTGTGTGTGTGTGTTTCACAGTGTGAATGGGTTAAATGTGGAGCAAAATGGATCTATATGCACATTTTTGGTTTAATCTGTTTAAAGCTGTAATTTAATTTGCTTTTAATTTCCAATTTAAAGCAAATATGGAATCACATAGTAGATACAGAATCAATTGAAGCAGTTACTGAATCCTTTATAGTGGATTTAGGATCATTTATAATAGATACTGAATCAGTTAAAGCAGTTACTGGATTCACATTTGATACAGAATCATTAAAATAAAGAGCCTGAAAACGAGTCTTTTATGTAAATGTTACTTCTTTATGAAGTAAACCCGACAACAAAACCTAAGTTTAGAAACATAAAACAGGTTTTAATATTTTAGTTCTAACACGCAGTCACTGTTTCCTGTAAACAGCATATATACAGTATAAGTGTGTCACAGTGAAACGTCCTGGTTTATTTAGCAGCAGTGTGTTCATTATGCGCTTCTTTGCGAGGACATCTGCTCCTCCCGAGTTCCGTATATTCAGGCTTATTTGCCTTCAGATCCGATTGTCTTCGACGGCGTTCTGCCGAGGCCTAAAAGCAAACAGCCGGGATGCACCTGAGTGCAGCGCTGCTGATTAATAATTAAGGGCCGTAGGGCTGAAGTGTGCGTGTGTGAGAGTGTGTGTGGTGGGAGGGAAGATTACTCACTCCTGAAGTAGAACCACAGCGGACATCCCGGCCAAACGCAATAGAGCAAGGTTACATCACCTCCTCCACGTTAAACAAAGGCTAGTTTGTCTGAACTTAAAAAAGAACAGAAAAATCTTGACCTGGGAACAACTGCACAGTGACATCATCGGCTATTTTCAGCAACAATGGGGGGGAGGGGTGGGGGGGGGGTGTATAAGTGGCACAAAATGCTCAAAGGGATGGTTTTTGGAGCTTACTTCAAAGTGCGTTGGCTGATCGGGACTTTTCGAAGGATTGCAAAAGAAAACGGAATTGACCTTCCCACACTCTGCCCACAAATGAAATATTTTATAGATGAGGACCAATCATTTCCATGAAGTGGAGAATATGGACAGGATCATGGAGTTGAGTCATAAAAATGGATTTTGGATATAAAACAGAAACAGAAATATTACAATATTTACAGCGAAATACAATAATCAAAAATTCCGTACTATCCAAAAAAACGGAATTTTCGAGAATCTAACTTCGGTTACACTGCCAGCAATGAAACACAGAGTTAACAGCAAAATTCAGAACTACGCCAAAGCTTTTCTGCGAGTTTCTTAACTACGTTAAATTCAAATGACCATGTTCAATTCAAAACGCACCTCCAGAGCAGCGAATGATGAAGCTCAGCTAGTCCGTAGTTGGACATAAAGCATGAGTTTGTGGGAGACATACTGCTGGAATCAATGAGTATCACCTGCGATACCCGACGCTGTTGTGGATCCACATTCTTCCTTTCTATTACAATCAAACAGGATGCTTTGTGGATCAGCCAGGAGGACGGGGAACCTCCCCCACGACCCCTTTATTACAAAAAAAATAAATAAAATTCTATATATTTATAGCTCAACCTGAAATGTAGCTGTAAACATGTGTTACTAAGATCAGACGGGTTTTAATTCTGTCTAAAGCTGGGTCTGTAGGTTTCCATGCCGACAATCCATCTGGTTATGCCATTGGATGTAGTCGGGGTTGGACTCCGTTCTTCCTCTACTTAAGAAATTTTAATTCTCAACAAGCCATTGGAAAGCATGAGGAACTTGTTGAACGTTGGTTCTATGTAACAACGATTTTGTCTTTTCACTCATCTTCAGCCTATGAAACCGAATTTGGTTTGACTTTGTCACATGACTCTCTGGAAGCTAAGCAAATTGAACACTCTCTCCACAGTTCATCTGAAAAGTTTCTCTTTTTCAGTCCCATAAATCATTTTCCATGGAGGACAAATCAAAACTGGACACATCTCCAGCACTCGGAGAATTCTGATGCTTTTCAATCCTCGGGAGTCTCTGCTTTGGATCGTAGTACGCTGCGCATGAAGAGGCGTTCCTCTGGAGCCTCTAGCAAAATCACAAAATTACAACACCTCTGACTCTCCGTTCATCTACGCCACCTCTCTCCACGCTGCGTTCCAGCTCTTAATTCCTCTCCTCCTCCCTCAGAGGCCGCGGAGTTTTCCTCCAGAGCATCATTAGCTGAATTAAAATCGGCCCGGAGGAGACGGATTAAACTGAGCAGAAAATGAGACCAGTTCGGACCGGATCGCACACTTCCCCTCTTAACATGCACTTCTCCCCGAACCCTCTCAACTCCTTGGCTCTCTCCCACTGATAATGCATCTATCTGTCGGCCCGGAAACCTGCCTAAAGAGGAGGCTCCTACAGACACCAACTGGCCTAATCAGGCTCTGCCCACTTTAGTCTTGTTTTAAAGCCACTTCGGAAAATGTCTCTTAATCCTCAACAAGCAAATCTCATGTCAGATTATTCGGTTATTCCCACCCTTTACTTTCATTACAGCTTCTGTCCCATTCCGGAGACTCACCTCAACCCTTTTCCACTTCAGTCTAAGGAGCTGAAGTTCCATAGATATTAACATATGAACATATTAGAGAGGTCAGCATCTCTGAAATTTCACTGCTTCAAGAACACAGCAGCTAGGACAGAGCTGAGCTGGCCAACATCACACTGTGTGTGGTGTGAGGAGAGAGCGCCATCTACCTACCCAGACAGAGCACGGCCAATTGTGCTCTCTCAGACTCCAACGGCCGATGGCATACAGCACGAACTACGATTTGAACCTGCGATCCTCAAATCAAAGTGCCTGCACTTACAGCACTGAACCACTAGGGGTCCTAATCATTAGGTTTCAATCAATCTATTGATGCAAAATGCAAAAACCCAATATGATCACATACCTGATGCCTGTAACATCGTACGAATGGGCATCGCTCTGGATAAAACCATCAGCTATACTCTCTCTCCACCCCCCTCTCTCTCTCTCTCTCTCTCTCCCCCTCCTGCTCTACCTACCTTTCACTTCTGCCTATTAATTACAGTCAGGGTAACTTTTTGGGGACACAAACATTTTACACACCCCAAGCACATTTTCCCTCATTTTAATTATGGCCATAAATAACTGGTCAGCTGTTTCACTGTGTTCTGCAGTCAGAGCAGAGGGGAACAATGTGAGAAGGACTTTCAGCACGGCCGGAACGTTACAGAATGGTTCCAGAAAATGCAAAAACCATCACAAAAGCAGCAGCATGTGAATTTCTTCCAAAAGCCCACAGCATACAGAGCGCAAACAGGTAAAAAACACGAAACCTCCACCTCTTCCAGGTCTATATGTGCTGACTTGGACACTTTGGTTGATTCTTTTCCCACTTCTTTTCACACTTCCACGGCGCCACAAAGGCACCGCTCACCTGGGTGCTGAGATAAGTCAGCAAACGCCCACAGTGTGCACTCAAAGGGCCTTCCAGCACAATCGGCCGCTGCATTCTGCAGCCAGGGTCTTGGCGTCTGTAGGCAAACCAGAGCTTTTTGTGCTCTGCTAGCTTGCTAAGGCTTTTCTGCTTTCTCCTTCATCCTCCACCTACCTTCTTTAGAGGAACCAAGAGTCTAATTTTAACCATTTTCCACATTGTCTTAGATGTCCTGGGTAGGTCAAGAGATGTTTGGTGTCTTGAGGTTGCTTCTTTAGATTAAATAGCCTCATGTATTGCTTTCTTCTCAAACTGTAAATTGTATGTCATACTGTATATAACTCATCTGAAAAAGTCCTGGATGGAGCTCCATCAGAACAGGGTTCCACTGCTCCACAGCTCAAAGCTGGGGGGCTTTATACCCCTCTCACCCATGCCTGACATTAGAGATGGTGCCAGTAGGATCATGTTTATCTGCTCCTATGTTTATAGTCCTATTCTATTGGCAGTTCCTTCCTACAAGACCTAGTACAGCTGCATGTGTGTAGGCACAATAGGTGTAGTTGAATGCACCCAATACATTAAAAGGGATGTCCACAAACATTTGGACATATAGTGTCTTTACTCTTGAACGATGGTTAGAAATGAAGCTATTATTATTATTATTTAGCAGCATCCTACTTAAGTTGTATGATTGGCTAATTTATAGAAACACTACGATTGGATCAGATTAGTGTCACATTAAGGTTCTCGTCAGAACAAACTGCAGAACATCCCTTTAAATGTGGTCTAATGTTACAATACCACAGCAAAAGCAGCCATTTCATGAATATTTATAGATATCTGTGAGTCATATAGAGTCATAAACAATTCTATTAGAGATTATTGAACACCTACGGGCATTTTGAGCCAATTAGAACAGAGTAAACAAATAATAAGTGTCAATAATACATTATGTCCTACATTAGTCTTTACAGTGAAAACCCACAGTAATCATGTCTTAAGTGACTTTGCTCAGGGTTGGGTGGGATGTTGTTGGGTCTTGGGGTGCAGTGGGGTGCGGTGGGGTGCGGTGGGGTGCGGTGGGGTGCGGCGGGTTGGTTGTCTGGATTTGATTTTCGACCCAACTATGGATTTAATGTGAACAGGCAGGATCAGGGCAGTTTGTGAAAGGCTGCGCTGGGAGCTGAAGCATGGGAACGCTGAGGCAGCACTTTGCTGGGGCAGAAACTTGACCGCTCAGTCGATGCCTTTTGTTTTCCTGTCAGCATGACTGTGGCCCCCAAATCTCACCGAGGTGGACTTTCTTCAAAACGCTGCATTTATATTTTCGATATAAAAACGAAAGAAATCAAATGAAACACTCCCACAATGCTGACGACGGCTCCTCCGAGACCCCTGAAGTCCATTATAAAGCCGCATCAGTTTAACACAAACACGTTCTGCTCTGATATACAGTGACAAGCAAAAAATGAAAACACTGGACCCTCCTAGTCCTCGTTCGCCTCCTTTCACCCTGTTCTTAGTGGTCAGGACCCCACAGGACCACCACAGAGCAGCTATTATGTGGGTGGTGGGTCGTTCTCAGCCCTGCACTCACACTGACATGGTGGTGGTGTGGTGGTGTGTGTTGAGCAGGTACAAGTGACTCACTGTGTCCACTCACTGTCCACTCTATTAGACACTCCTACCTAGTCGCCTGAACAGTCCTCTAGCCCTTCATCAGTGCTCACAGGACGCTGTCGGCTGGCCGTTTCCTGTTGGTGGACTGTTCTCGGTCCAGCAGTAACACTGAGGGGTTTAAACACTCCAGCAGCACTGCTGTGTCAGATCCTCTCCCACCAGCGCAACACACACCACATCAGTGTGACTGCAGCGCTGAGAACGACCCACCACCCACATAACAGCTGCTCTGTGGTGGTCCTGTGGGGTCTTTCCTGTATGAGGATAGTACTGACCTACTTTTAAAAGGTTAAAAATGAAACATTTCTTGTGACATTCTTGACACATTCCATACAGCTTCTCCTCTTGCCTCAACAAGCTCCGAGTAATAATGGATTGAAACGTAAGAGGAGACGTTTCCAAGCAAATACATCATGAGGAACCTGGGAACCTGGGAGAGTTAAAGCTAGAGGGGAAGAAAGTGCAGAATTACAGCCGGCGGTGGTTTTAAAATGTGATGTCAAGCTAAGAATTCATAGTCCTCAGAGGAATCAGCTCTGGCCTGGACCTTTCAGAAGAGTCGTAAAAAAAAAAAAAACGGGGTCTGCGTCTAGACACCTTCCCAACGTTTCCCGTGTGTGCTGAGTGTGTGCTCTCTCTTCGCTTTCTTCAGTCGCTGGGGGAGTCACTTTTCACTGTAAAATCACAGCCAGAACCAGCAGCTGACGAACGGAAAAGCCAGATGCCCTCCTGACTTCAGCGCGCGCACACACACACACACACACACACACACACACACACACACACACACACACACACACACACACTTCTACATGCACTCTCAGGTTACCCGTTTCTTCTCAAAACGTGGGAAAACTGAAGTGGGAACATTTTTGAGCCGGAAAAATGACGAATGCTCAGTGGCAGCATTTCAGTCAATGGAAATAAAAGTCTGCTATCTTGAAGCCTGGAGTCGGTTTTGAAAAGCGCTCAAAATATACAAATCACTTCAATGAATTGAGCAGTAAAGAGGTCAAATGACACCCCTAAATATTTTTACGGTTAATATTTCAGCTCTAGAATCGGGTTAGAACTGGTACAACATGCATGATCTGACATTTACTAAGTTTTAAATGATTAAATGAAGAAATAAAAACAGACTTTTAAAACGAGCTGCCTTTATTTAATGGGAAACTTCTGAACCCAAAACCAACTTTATCAACTGTACTGGTAGGAAAATGCCCAGATGTTCCGCAGAAGGCTATTTTGATGGGTGAACGATCTATCAATTATATAATGATCCATAACAAGCTGCACTGGTGACACTGTTGTGTAAAATGCACATAAACCAGCCTCTAATGTACATACAGAACAACTCCATTATGGAGCTCCTGAAAAGGAATTCATGGATGGAAACCAGCAGAAATGGTAAGTTGTTCACATTCTACACTGGTTATAAAGTTAAGATTAATTAGGTTTAGGTCACAGATAAGTCATGGTTACAGTGCACTTAAGCTTGGGGTTTTCCAAGGGTTGAAGTTGAGGTTCAGGGACTATAGTAACAAGGGTTGTTTTTGATTTCTCGGTGTTGCATTAATAATTCGTGCACATGTACAAGGTTCATTGTACAAATTCTGCCTTTTTAATCACAAATGTACAAACACCTCGAGACCAGGCTGATGAAAACTGACAATGAAGACAATAAACTCTGTCTTTAAAGTGCTATAAAAAAATTCCATTTTTACAGCCAAAAATGACAACCAAGGATGTGTAAAGAAGCACTAATGAAGTTAATTAATGAAAGTTAATTAAAGGTACTAAGTTGTAGACATTTTTCCACTCCCTCGCCTCGCACTAACAGAGCTGAGGGAGGCAGTTGTGTTGCCGTATGACTCCATAACGGATTTATCCACACACTCGTCTTGTGACAGAAGGCTGATCAGACATTTTCATTGCAGCTCTGCTTCTTTGTGCAATTAATAATAATAATAATAATAATAATAATAATAATAATAATAATATCACTTTAGTATTTATACAGTGTTTATAAGTGCTTTATTTATGTAGAACTTTTTTTTTTATTATTATTGAATAAAATAAAATAAACATTTTAATTCTCTCATAAGTTCGGAGTTTCAGATCTAGTCCGTATAACTTTTCATTCTATGGCATCTTTAATCTAGAACTTAGTATTATATAGGGAATCTAAAAAGGATATGTACAGTCTCTCATTGGTATTGAATGGGACTTTACTTTGTCCAGCAACTGTGTAGCTACATAATTCTAAATTTGTAGGTGGAGCCTAAAAATCCACTTAAATATCTGTAAATGGGAAATGAACATCTTCCATCTTGACGCTGGGTAAACAAAACGAGTCAGGACTGTCACATAACAGGTGTGGGGTTTTAGACGTGGTCCGTTTTACAGCTCCATTTTGGTTATGCTGTCTTCTGTTCAACAAAGGAACACTGTTTGTGAAACACAGTATTTTATTTCTATGTATATAAATACTCTCATTAGTCAACTATGTCCAGAAAGAGACTGGACTTCATTCTACAGGAACCTTCCACCAAAACTCAACATTATGTAGTGGATCCAAAGAAAGATCTCTACGGTTTCTCAATAGTGATGATTGGTATTTGCTTTGCCAGCAACCATACAGTTATAAATCATTACATTCATGGGCGGAGCCTAGACAAGCCAATTCTAATAGGTGCTAAAGGGGAAATAAACCTCTTCGGTGTTGTCTCTAGCTTTATTCCGTATTTTCGGCTTTCGGAAGGTTGGATCTGCTGCTGGAGCTGCAGCAGACAGACACTAATCTCCTTTAATCATAACATTAACTTCAGCTGCTGTTGGGACCGCCTGTGCCAACAAACTCGACTGGCAAACTTGCCTCAAATTACCCAACATATGTCGCTGGGGTCCACTTTCAAACCAGTGACCTACACATTTCACTTCTGTCCATCTCTTTTTTCGGTATAATTGGAAACGTCTAATCCAGCGTAGAGAAAGGAATGTGGCGTCTGGTCAGACTGGCTCTTTTAAAACTTGGACAAGTACATTTAGAACGGACTTCATTATACTTCCATCAAAGCACTTAATGCAAATGAATTCGGTGAGTCTGCTAGTTCATCACTAATGGTGTTCCTCATCACGCCGCAGCCGGGCCGCATGCTAATAACCCAGCGGCGGATTTCATACACAGACACCCCCTTCCAGCGTCCTCGGGCTGCCTAGTAATGACGGAATTACATCAGTCTTTTTTCCCGTATTACTGAAATTCCGGTCCAAATAGGAAATACAGGATATGATCCATAATCCATATAACGTTGGATCATTTGTCCTGGTTCATTCATTGGTTCCTGTCCACACATTATAAAGGACAGGACATATGTTCAATATGTTCCCGTTAATATTTCGTCCAATATGTTCCCGTCACATGATACGGCACCGCCTCCGCGGTGTAACCGTTAAATCTCAGGCCTGAGCCATATTTCTCTGACTTACGAACGTCAAATGTCTGCTGAAATAATGTGCAAGCACTGGCTGTTTTCCCTCAGGTCCTTTTGGCAAAAAGAGGCCCCTGAGACTCGTCTCTGTGGGCGAAGAGTGATCGTGGGTCAGCCAGACGGACCTGCTTCAGTTTCAGACCGAGAGCCCCTCAGAGATTCAGACAGCAGACAGAGAACAGAGCAAAGTCATACAGCACAGAGAGAGGGGGACGGGGGACGGGGGGACGGGGGACGGGGGGAGAAAGAGGAAGACAAAAAGGAAGGACAAGGGATGAAGGGACAGCATGAATGAAGGGAAAATGAGAAATAAGGAGATTAAACAGAAGGAAAGATAGCGAGAGACAGAGTGAAGGATGAACATATAGAAGAGTGAATGATAGGCAGAGAGAGAGAGAGAGAGAGAGAGAGAGAGAGAGAGAGGTGGCAGAGAGATAACAAAGGGAAAAGAGAAAATGAGAAGAAAGTGAGGAGAGAGAGAGGGGAGCAGGGGCACAACAGAAAGAAAGACGGAAGACAGAAGAGAGACAAAAGAGAGTGACAGAGTGAATTGACGACATGATGAAGATAGCAAGATAGGAGAGAGAGAGAGAGGGAGAGGTAGAGAGAGAGATAGAGATGTATTATGTATTACAGATGGAGGTAATGACCTTGTTAGTGCTCATCAGCACTGAGCCAGTTCACAGTCCTGAATAGAATAATCCAGAAAGACAACAGCGGGGTCCGTCACTCTGTTCAATTCTACATGACCTCCTTCCCACACACAACACAAAACACTCCAGTTTCACACTGGACACACAGGAGACAGGGTTTATATTATTCTACTGTGGTTATGAGCATGGGCTTAATTTTACAGTGTTGAAAGAGGAGAGAGAGAGCGAGAGAGAGCGAGAGAGCGAGAGAGAGAGAGAGAGAGAATAATACATTCATCTTCAAAAAAATAGCTGCACCCATAAGAAGGACGTCACATTGATTTATCTTCATTGATCTACTCATACAGAAGTGGTGTCTCTCAGTACGGCGTCAGCTTTAACGCAACATGCCAGACGTCTCTGCATGGAGTTGCAGAGGTTCCTAATGGTGTCCTGTGAGAGCTGTGTGTTCTCACTCAGTTCTGCAGATTGTGCGGTAGTCACACTAGTGATGTGACTGGTCACAGCGTAGTATCTGTTCTGAGACGGCAGCACTGTGTGGACGAGTGTCGTCCGGTTGGAACAGAGCACCGGAGTGTGTTCAGAAAAGGTAGAACCACTGGTTGCAGGACCTCATTAATGTAACGTTGGGCGTCAAAGTGCATGTAATGAAGACTGTTAGGTGATCTGATCCAAAATCGCACACCAGGACACGAGGCCTTCTGATGCTGACTACGGAACCTCCATTGATGGATTTGTTGGTCGCCTCCACCGAGACAAAAGTGGGACTCATCAGTGAAGAAGACCTGCTGCCATTCTGAATGACTCTATGACAGTCTAGCACGACACCATCGCAGTCAGTTGATTCCTTCTGGGTGCAACTATTTTTGCTCTCTCTCTCTCTCTCTCTCTCTCTCTCTCTCTCTCTCTCTCTCTGTGGATGATAAGACATGTTCTCTGCAGGTCCAATAAAGGCCTTGTTCAGAGAGAGCAGCATAAACAGGGCAGACCTCAGCGCTACAATGGCACCCTTTGCTTTAGCCAATCTCACCCTGAAAGCAGTTCCAAAACAAAAAGGCGCTGCAGAACCCATCCGCCTCGGTGTCCCCCCACCCCTTCTCCTTTCCGATAAAGGAAGAAGCCAGCGTGGCCCCATTGCAGACACAGTGTGAGAACGGTTCTGTAAATGTAGCAGAAAATTAGAGTTCTACTGATGATACGGAAAGAACTAGTGGGAAGGAAAAACCCGCCTGCTAATTAGAATATTAATCACGATCCTTTTCAAACCACCCAAGGTCACCAGCCAAGGATCATTTCCACATTTCTGGCTCTGTCCTTGCGGCTCGCTCTGTGAGAAAAACTGAGCAAAAGTTGATGAATTGGAGGAACTGTGTGGAGAGTCAAGGCGTCTCTGTCTAATCTTGTACCTTGAGTGACACAGCAGTTCGTCAGATTGCGTCTGACAGCCTCTGTTTACAAAATAGGTAAAGCAATGTCAGAGTGGATCCAGAGACACTGTTCTCCCTTAGCTTTGAGAAGCTCTTGGTCTAAAAGACATTGTTAAATTCCATCCATCGGGAAGAAGTAGATCCAGGTCACTGTCGTATATTCCGTAGCTCTCAAGCCAATGCTTGGACTCCCATCAGCCCTAACATTACCATCACCTGCCTAACTTTGAGTAGGTCCCAATTGTGCCTCCACCACAGTTCTGCTCATTTAAGGCACACACTCAACAAGATCTCTGAAGATGTTAAGTGTCTTGCTTAAGGGTCCAAAAATGGGTATTGAACCAAAAACTCAAAGCGAGTTCACAAGGTTAAGTGACTTGATTAAGGGTCCAGAAATGGCAATGTACTAATGTGTACTTAGGTATCAAACCCACAACCTATTGCTTAGATGGTTGCACCATTTTGGGAGCCCCAAATAGTCTACTCCAGGAACAGAGAAAGTTACATGTCTTGCTTAAATCCAATAATCGAATAATGACAGCTTAGTGTTCTTGGGTATTGAACCCATAACCCTATGCTTAGGAGACCTAGATATTGAACCCACAACCCTATTCTTAGATAGTTGCACCATTTAGGAGCTCTAATAAAGTCCACTCACACACCTCGCCTTGCCAACAGTGGCAGCTTAGTGCACTTGGGTATCAAACCCACAACCATATGTTTAGAGTACCTATATAATAACACCTGGAACCCAATGCTTAGATGTTTGCACCGTTTAAGCCCACTTCACTTCCTCAGTAATAGAGAAGATGAAGCACCTTCTTAAACTGTCCAAAAGTGGTAGCTTAGCAGACTTGGGTATCAAACCCACAACCCTATGTTTAGAAAAAAACTTCCCTCCAGTTACGTTCACTTCCCTTAAGTTAGTAATGCCATAGTGTAGTTTTCTTGACCTGGGAATTGAACCCACTACCCTACATTTAGATGATTACTGCAGAACCTCACTAGAACCCTCTCCGGTACTCCTGAAGTAGAAAGGGTTAAGTGCCTTACTCGTGGGCCCAACAATGGCAGCTTAGCAGACCAGGCTGTGAAACACACAACCTTGCAATCAACAACCCACTGAGCACTGAGCCTCTTTCCGGCCACATTGTGGTTCTTATAAAAAAGGTTCTCAGGGTTTTAACAAAAAAAAAAATCCACACAAGGAAAAAGTATTAATAACACATTGAGAACCCCCTCCCCAACCCCACCCCCCAAAAAAAGTCAGGAGACCCCACCCACTTACCTTGTGTACTGCTCTGGTGGGAGAAAACCGGCGAAAGAATAAAGGTTAGTTGTTAGTAGGTGCTTTTGTTCTGCAGCTGCTCGAGAACCTACCACGTAAAACAGTGAGGCGTGTGGTGGCACTAATCTCTCCAACAGTGTTGGAGGCCACGCATTCGTAAATGGCTTCGTCCCGCGGAGTTCGCAAAGGCTGGATTCTCAGGACGGATCCAGAGCCGTCGTCAAACTCTATCACCTGCAGGTGCGAGAGACAGAATATGTTATGGGAGTTTTTTTTGCTCACAGTTGACCAGGGAGAACCATGCACACACACACACACACACACACACACACACACACACACACTCACACACACTTTCTCTGACTTTCTCAGAATTGACGACACACATGGGTGGCTCAGCCAGGGACTACCCATTATCTCAGAAATACAATCAGACCTATTCAGGCAAGTAAGGGAAACAGCTTGGGAATGAAAGGAGGGAAGACTATGATTCGGATTTAAAATGGAGGTAATAGAAGTGGACGTAAATAATCTGGGAAAAGGCTTCGGGAGTGACACAAGGGATAATAAACAATTGGGAATAACGTTTCTTAGGGAAAGAAAGGTCTTTTTGGAAGGCTCGGTATGTTCAGACACCTCATAAACACTTTAGCACCTGAGGCACCTGAAGTTCTGGTTTCACACTATAGTTTATTGAGTCCATTAAAGAACTTTGTTATGTGCCATCGTAATGACCTACGCAGGCTATGTCTTCCTGTTCTTGACACTGGATGGATTGTGGATTGAGATGTTGGTGATTTGCCTTTCCAGACGTTGTGTCTTTGAATCGAGAATGTTGTGTAAATAAACTTTTGGAATGAACTTCATTGATTCCTATTATGTGGAACTGGAATCAAAGTGAGCCCCAACTTGGAACCCAGATAACGTGCCCATGTGAAGCCTGTATGGGCAGTACATCGGGGAACCAGACAGTTTTGTCCATGAGTTCCTTGTTGGCCATACTTGGATGCTCTAGAGGGTTCCAGATGGGGTCAGGAGGGGTTAAACATGGGGCCTAAATTGGGACCCATATGAGAAAGTAATGTGGGCTATAACAATGGGTCTACTAGGGGGGGCAGCCATGGAGAAGTGGTTAGGGAACCAGGGATCCTGGGTTCAGGGTTTGATTCCCTGAACTGGCAGGACATGGCTGAAGTGCCCTTGAGCAAGAAACTTGCCCCCTAGTGTGCAAATTCCCTGGTGTGTATGTGTGTGTTTCACTGCATAGATGGTTGACTGCCCCCCTATGTATGAGGTGTCCACACATAACCAACGGGACTTCCAATCTAGGGAAGGGGGAGGGGTTTAATATGTAATATCAAAATGTAAAATGCTCTGTGAATGTTTCATCTGTCGTCTTGGTTTATGGTTGCCAAAATAAAACGTGGTGCTATAAAGTCCCAGTCCCATTAGCTAATAGGAGAACCTGCTTGGCCACTTCACTTTAAGAATGGGAAATTGATTCCACTGCTTCGTTCTATATTTGAAACTATGTGACACCGAGTCTTGAGCCAATCAGTGCTTTTGGCATCGCCCCACTCTTAAAGCTGACAGAAACAAACTGGAGTATGCGTTTTGTACAGTGAGTATATCGATGGAACAAGACAAGGCACAGACAGCTGGACGTGAGTCGAATAAACAACACTGGACATTTGGTTTAGTGTGACGTGATGTTGTTTTTTTAAAAAAAAAAAAAAAAAAAAAAAAAACACGGAAAAGACAAGACGCGGATTGCTTTGGACGGACGACACATAGAAATGTTGACAAACAAGGTGCTGTTCGTTGCTGTAACGACGCATGCTAGAGATGTATACTCACATTGTACAGAAAGGTCCTGGCCAGTAAACTCAGTAAACTTAGTAAACTCATAAGCTTAAGATACATTCAAGTTCATATAGCGGGAGTCCTCACTCTAACACTCACGCACACACTCGCGCACATAGCAGACTCGCACAGAACAGCCTGAATGACAATGTGTCCCAGCTAAAGACTGCAGCTTTTCAGCCCGTCCGCAAACGACAGCATGATGCAAAGCTTCCTCGCTCCTTTCTGAGAGAAAGGAAGGGTGCAGATAGGAAGCTGCCAGGCTTCTGAAAGGGAATGGGTTTAAGGAAGATGGCGACGGCATGGAGGAATGGGTGACGTGGCAGGTGAACCCGGTTTCAGGGTCATGTCGCTGTTAGGAAGTCTGGCGAGCACGCCAGCATTCACATGCAGCACATGTCGGCGTGCCAGTGCGATGAACTCTGATAAGATTAGATTCGTGTTGGCGTTGAACAGGACAGGGGGGGTCTCTCGGAACGATAAAGCCACAGCGGACCATCGCCCGACACAAAGCTGGACGTTAACAGAACAAGAGACGATGGCAGGGCCGCTACGCGACAACAGACATTAATGGAAATCTTATCAGTGTCCTTTCTGTGATGAGTTACTTTATCATGGTTAGTGGGAGTGAAGATTAAAAGAAACAAATCAAAAGCCAACGATTCAGCCAAATGAGAAAGCCAACGCATGCACTGAAGAGCAAAAGAAAGTGTCCCAAAGCAATAACGAAGCATGAACCAATGAACACTCCGCAGTTTCTCAGCCAAATGCGCAGCCGTGAAGGCTTATGTGAGCACCAAGGTCAAAGCTTAGAAAGTTCCTTTCCTCCAGACTCTTTTCTGAGGCTGCTAGGTTATGTTCACACAGCAGGTAAAGTGGTGCAAAGGCTGTTTATGACCACTAATGAAGGGCCACTGCAAGGTGGGGGCTTCCGATGAAAGTACCACTTCCAAAACCACACTGGCTTCCCTGCACCACTATGCAGGTTAAATGTCCCAAAACCATTTATGTTTGTTCATCAAATTTGACCTTTTTCTCCCAGTTAGGCAGAGACCATTAACCCTCCCACTCACTAGGACTCCATCACTTGCAGCGCCCGTGACATTATGAGGGTGAGGAAAAGCACATGCCTCCGATACAGACTCCAAACAAGTCTGTAATTATAACCACGTCCTATTTCCAAACATCAACAGACGCATCATCGCTGGGCAGCCAATGCACTCAAAGGAAAGCTCTCGATCCCCAGCTCTGATACATCAACCAACGGAGGGTGTGATAAGGAGTGAGAGGGAGAGAGTGTCATCCACCAATGGCAAATCGTGCTCTCTTAGTCTTGAGGCTGCATGTCCTAGGATTCAAGCTTGCGATCCTTGCTTGCGAGCCTGGTCATACTATCCTTTTAAAGTGACCTATGAAGAGTTCACTCCTAAAGGCTCAGGACGGAGAACAAGAGGTTTCGGCTTCATCTTTGCCAGCATCAGAGGAGCCATCAAGGAGATCCAGTGGCAGACATCTGAGCTGGGCTTGCCTAATGAAACAGCTGGGCTTATCAGCTTGCTCTAACAAGGGCGTGTGATTTGACCACGCCCATTTTTTAATGGGTTTACGATATTAGTTTCTTTCCGAATCGCCAGCTATCTCACTATCCCACAATTCAAATCCTCTCTCAATACTGTCATAGAATTCCCTTCCCGTGAGCACGTTTATAAGGAATGTCCAGTCGGATTGATGGGTGAATTCCGATACGGCTGTTCAGACTGAGTAACACTGAAGCGTATCAGACATGTATTGGATTTCAGTACCACATACAGAAGCCACTCTGACACTTTTACCTGCTGTGTGTCCGTAGCCTTAGATCCTTCGGGTTAGTTAACACCCATGCATGGCCTCTTTTCAACGGCCATCCAAAAGTGGTTATTGGCAAACGTGTTAATACGTGGATGCAGAATGTGATTAGGGTGGTTAACGCCACTCGGGCGAGCGTGAAATGACCAGACACATTTTTGCATTCACTTGTCGAGCATTTTACATCAGAACAATAGACCTAATACCTCAAATCTCTGGTTGCTCACTCTCTTCCCCTTCTTGTTCCACACAATCTTGGGTCGTGGGTCACCCGTGGCCTGGCAGATGAAGGAGGCGACGCCACCTTGGACGCCCGTCTGGTCATTGGGCGTCCTTAAAAACTTTGGTGGTGCTGAAAGACAGAACGGAGACGGAGAAAGAAAAAGTGTGAGAGTGTGCAAAGATCTATTCACGCCTTTATGGTATTTTCCTTTGTTGTTCCACGTTAAGGGCCAAGAGACCTGGTTTCTGCTGCTTCCTGCACTTTTTTTTTTTTACCGCGATTGTTAAGAGGATTAGCTTATGTTGCCTTCCTAACAATGGAAGCCATGTATTGGCTTAAGAACCGAATGACTGACCACGAAAAAATACAATCAAACAAAAAAGGGAGGAGATGTGATCGAGCGAACGAATCGACACATAATCCCTCCGTGTAAAGGGAGGACGATGACTGCTGATGTCGTTTACTGGGATTATAAAGAGGAGAGGAATAAAGAAAGAGGGAGAATATGAATAACCTGTATTCTATATAAAGGGATTCTAGCTCCTGCAACGTGCGGTGTATGTCTGTTACAGTCGGATAGAAGCCCATTACTGCCATGCATTTGTTCGGTTTCTGACAGCAGGGTGTCAAACATTTGACTCAATACCATGAAATAATAACCTGCTGGTTTATTAAATAAAATAGAGCATTTTTTTTGTTTATACTTTATTTTAACAGTAAAATATATTTCATGTTCATTACATTCAAAGTAACATGTCTAGACTTTTTGATTTAATGATGATACTGTGTAATTACTAATTTATTAACTCAAAACTAAACAGTCAAATGATTTATTTATTATTGATTTGATAGATGTTTGTAGATGCACTACGTACATTGTGCACCTACAGGTAACACCATTATAAAAACACAACAATTCATTATTTAGACATAAAATGTTAAAATATAGTGAAAATAAATTATTATTTTGTCAAAACATTCGTTTAATACACTAATATATATATATATATATATATATATATAGAGAGAGAGAGAGAGAGAGAGAGATTTATAACAAATAATATTTGTTAACATAAAAAATATGTTAATAAAATTATCGCCTAGAAGGTTCTATTAATAAAAAGATGATAATTTATATCTATATCTAAAACCTACATATTTGGACAAATGCATTCATTTTGTTTTGTTTATTTTTACAAAATAAAAGTTGACATTTGATGGGCACTACAAAAAAAGTGATCATCCACACACACACACACGCACACGCACACACACACACACACACACACACACACAAATGAGCTGTAGTGCAAAATCTGAAAAGCCAACAATGACACAGTAGCCTGATGTCATAGTTATATAACAGCCTATTACAACACAACCCCAAACACAATGCTAATAATCACTCTATTGTGTCACACATCCGTCACTCCGAGCAGGAGGTCTGGACTGGTCAAACAAACAAACAAACAAACAAACAAACAAACAAACAAATAAATAAATAACTTATTAGGGACCTACTTAAAAATGAATTATTTATTATTATTATTATTATTATTATTATTATTATTATTATTACTATTGTATTAAGGACCAACTGAAAATGATTTATATATATATATATATATATATATAGATCTTGTGTCCTACACTCACTCACATTACTATTACTCTTGGCCTGCTCTCACACTAGGCCCAGATCCTCTTCTTCTGTTATCCAGTGTGGACCAGAGGAGGATGGGTTCTCCTTTTAAATCCTCTAAAAGTTACTTCCTGCTGATCGGAGGAACTTTTCCAGTAAATAAGTATAATATAAATAAATCTGAATTTGAGTTTAGGTCTAAACCTCCACTGCAAACTCCCGGAGTCAGTTTGAGATGTCTGACGTTGCAGACCACCAAAGATCATCTAATAATACGTGTATATTTTAAAACCCTGAAGCAGCAATAGGAGTTTTTTATGGCAGGTCCCATCCCAGTGTGCGGTGTTTGTGCACGGCTTCTCGCTTTAGTGCACAGCACAGTGGGACGTGCTAGCCTTTGGCCTGCGTGGTGTTGGAGTGACTCATTTCCCGGTCACACACTGGTCCTGTCTCTTTCACTGCAGGGCCTGGAGATGCTCTCTGCTCACTCCATGCTCTACTGATGCCAAAGTTCCTTTGTAGCAGAAATATAAGAGAAAGGGATGATAAAAAGAGAAAGCAGCACTGGTGGATGTATCGCTGCGTCGGCCTCTGTGGCTGAATGAACAGGGTTATTTAAAGACAAGAGGAATTTCATCCAGACCAGGTGTCCTTAGACAAGAGCACGCCAACGCAACCCTCTCCACCAAACACTCACAAACTACATTACTCACAGCAGGAGACAATGTTCTCGCCACTTCTGAATGATGGATTTTAAAGCATGTTTGAGGGAGAATGATTTGGTATGTATGGGTATTTGCTGCTGTTGGTGTTTGGTGGGACAAGACGGTGGTTGATGGAGAATTATGGTGGTTGCTGGAGAATGTTGTTGGGGAATGATGGTGTTTGAGTGGGGAATGATGGTGTTTGATGGAGAAGGATGGTGTTTTAATGGAGAAGGGTTGTGTCTGAGTGGAGAATGATGGTGTTTGAGTGGGGAATGATGCTGTTTGATGGAGAATGATGGTGTTTTAATGGAGAAAGGTTGTGTCTGAGTGGAGAATGATGGTGTCTGATGAAGAATGATGGTGTTTGAGTGGGGAATGATGGTGTTTGATGGAGAATGATGGTGTCTGAGTGGAGAATGATGGTGTCTGAGTGGGGAATGATGCTGTTTGATGGAGAATAATGGCATTCAATGGAGAAAGATGTTTGATGGAGAATACTGTGAAGGTATTTATTACAGTATAGTGGTGTTTGAGACTGAACGTCAATATGGAGAGTCTTGTTCTTCTTTGGTCGTCTCATCTTTAAAGAACCCTGTAATGAAAGGCAGATTACTGACCCAAAACGAGTTATTCTAGCCACTGAGCTCTAAATAACTCTTCTTGGCACCTTTCATTTTAAAAGCGAGCATTCCCCACCTCAACTCCACGAAGAAAGACCTCAATTTGATTAAGCTACCACAGTGCCACCCACGTCGCATGGGAAACTCGGGGGTATTGTGGCTGGGTCCTGCATGCACATTTGCCAGGCCGTGTCCAAGCTCTAATCGGTCTTCTGATTCAGCGAAGGCACTGGGGTGTGGAAGCATGCGAGAGTGGTATGTTAAAAATGCAGAAAGAATGGTGGGGCGGCGGTGGTGGTGGGGGGGGGGGTACCTTGGCAGAGGCCAGTGGGGTATGTGAAGGGAACTATTAGCTGTCCATTAAAATCATGTCCAACACAGCGACTTCAATACCGCTGTGGACGTCAACGATTTAATCTTTCTCTCACTTGACGTCATCGCTCTGTGTCCCAACACACTTTGATCCCTGATACTCGCTGACCCACTGAGGGTTGTCGTCGATCAGTTCAGGGAATTACGAGAAGAGGGGAAAAAAGAACGTTCCACTAATCGAGAGCTGAGCCTAAGCCTATGGTACATATCAACACGATACAACAGCAGCAATTTTAGCCAAAAGTCTGTGGACACTCCTCCTAGGGAACGCATTCAGCTGCTGACATTGATGTGCAAATGCACTCACACAGCTTGTCTAGTCCTCTGGGGCAGATAAACCTACTATGAACCCAGTGGCACCATGTCTAATGCCAGATGAGTGGAATAAACCCCCCAGCACTGGAGCATTGGAGCAGTGGAACCGTGTTCTGTGGAATGATGGTGCTCCAACCAGTACGTTTGGGATGTTTGGGAGTTGAGGAGTTGGGAATGAGGTACTAATCCAATCCGAACAGAGCTTAAAAGGAATATGGAGTAGGACTGACGTAGAAGTTGCATTGAATTCCAATCTGGCTGTGAGTCACACCGTCATGAATCGGATACGTGTTGGGTTTCCGTACCACATATGAAAGTGAGCGAAATCGAATCTGAAAATGTCAGATTCAGTGTGTTTTGATGTTCACACTGAGAGAGAGAGAGTCTGTAAGGATGTGCAACTGGCTAACAGCAGCAAGACAAGTGCGCGCACACACACACACACACACACACACACACACACACACACAGGTATGTGCATACGCCATGGATTCAGACCATGTACACTGATCACCCCAGACATGTGTATGTGTGTATGATTGTGTTGGTTGTGTGTGCATGTGTGTATGTGTGTGTGTGTGTGTGTGTGTGTGTGTGTGTGTGTGTGTGTGTGTGTGTGTGTGTGTACGCCTCTTGTCTTTTCATCCCTGCCGCGTCGCTGTCTGAGCTGGATGATGGGTAATTGATATGCTGTGGGTTTGTTTGCTCAGGAGTTGAGGCTTGAGCGTGGGCCGTGACAGACACACACACATGCAAACACACACACACACACACACGCACACACACACACACACACACACATGGTGCTGCCATCAGGCTGCGAAAAAGCACACAATAGGAGATGATTGAGGCGTGACCAGGGGGAAAATGGTGTTTTCATAGAGCCTACAGCAGCCATTTCCAACCGCCACCAGTGTCATCAATCAGAAAACGCATGGAAACAGAAACACAAACAGCAGAGCAGATTAACAACAGCCGCCGACTACACACAGCACCCAACACACCCCTCACCCTCTGACTGCATGAGGGTGTTTAGTGGAGAATGATGGGGATTGGTGGAGAACAATGGTGTTCAATGGAGGATGCTGGGGTTTAGTGGAGAATGATGGGGTTTGGTGGAGACTGATGGTGTTATAAATGGAGAATGATGATGTTTGATGGGGAATGATGGGGTTTGGTGGAGACTGATGGTGTTTTGAGTGGAGAATGATGATGTTTGATGGAGAATGATGGTGTTTGGTGGAGACTGATGGTGTTTTGAGTGGAGAATGATGATGTTTGATGGGGAATGATGGTGTTTTGAGTGGAGAATGGTGATGTTTGATGGGGAATGATGGGGTTTGGTGGAGAATGGTGGTGTTTTGAGTGGAGAATGATGATGTTTGATGGGGAATGATGGTGTTTGGTGGAGAATGGTGGTGTTTTGAGAGGAGAATGAGTGTTTGATAGGAAATTATGGCTTTTAATGCTTAATGATCACGATCGCTGGCATCTGGCTAGAACTGTCGAGCGACTCTGGTACAAAAAACATACAGATGACACGTTCCAGGTACGCCAGACTGGATGGACTGAGGAACGTTATATACCTGCACAATTACAGAAAGGGAACGTCCCATCCATTGGGCATCTACTATCATTCCTTGCTCACGTCACCGTGCCGTGAGCATGCTGGCCGGTGTTCAACCTCACTCACAGGACAACCTACAGAGGTGTGGGCGTTCCCAAGCTGTCCGCCGAGGGTACACCACTTCAAAGCCAATTTACTCTTTGATATCCTGTTACTTTAGGAATGTCAGTGTATAATGTCTGCAGTGCGTCACTATGGCAACCAGGGGGATCTTGCATTCTTATCCGACGGTCCTCTCTCCGTTTCTCTCTCACCCCCCCCCACACTCTCACTCTACTTCAGAGCACATTGCTCTCCATATGTGAATACGTCCAAGCTCAGCAGGAGTTATTACCGATGTTGAACAGCAGTCCAGGTCAGATCAGCTGAGTGCAGGCCGGGACGTCAAAGATTGCTCTGTCACCAAATCTGCACTAATGGCATTTGTGGCTGAGGGGACATCACTACTTACAGCTTAAACTATGACAAGGGAAAGAAATTGCTTTTGCTTTTATTTATTTCTTTATTTATTCACTTATCTGACGCCACATTTTAGAGAACGGGGGAACAGAGGCAGAACCTTCATATGGACACTATAAGGACAAAGGTATTGGGACACCTGTTCATTCATTGCTTCTTCTGAAGTCAAAGGGTGTTAAAAGGATTGACCCTGCATTTGTTGGAGTAACTGTCTCTACTGTGCAGGGAACACTTTCTCCCACATTTTGGAGCTTTGCTGTGAGGATCTGATTGCATTCAGCAATGTCGGGTCTTTGGATCACTACCCCACCTCATCCCCAACTCATCCCTTTAAAAAGTACTGGATGGAGCACCATCATTCTAGAGAACATAGCTCCCCTGCTCCAATACTGGGGGGCTTAATGCCCCTCTATCCCACGCCTGGCATTAGCCACGGGGGCCACAAGTGTCATTAATAGGTTTATGGGCTTCAGGCAGTTCCATTCCATTGGCAGTTCTTCTCTACACAGACTAGACAAAGTTACTGGGCACTTTGGTGTTATTTTTAGGTGATTTCCAACCAGATAAAAATATACGCCATGGAAAAAAATGTCTTAAGGAGAGTGGGAAGGAGTGTGAGAGTGCACATGGTGTGTCTCACTCTGGTCTGGATACGTTTTCCTCCCGGTTTGGCTAACTTTAATCTACCTGCTCTAATACGCAGTCTAGCGCCTCTAATCCTCGTCTAAGCCTGCACCCACCAATAAATGAAAAGTGTAAATCCAGCGAAAGCTAAAAGGTTGGTGATGTACTTGCGTGTGTGTGTGTGTGTGTGTGTGCGGTTGTTATATAACCGTGGCTGTGTTCACTAAGTTAATGAAAAGCGAAGTTATGCTTCAGAACGCTCCGTTGCTCCATTTTCAATTTAACACAGTCTGACGTCGTATTAATAATTCGGAGGCCGACTGAAAGCTTCTGCTGGTCGGGAGTGAAGACCGAGAGACTGCAGAGGAACCACACTGAAGGCCTGGTCACACCCCACTGGTGTCGTTAGCCACTGAGCAGGAATCTTGGTAGTACAAACTCTGAGTTTATCTGAAGGCGTGGAGTTTGGATGACTTTTTCCAACTTAAGTCTGATTTTAACCTACGTAAACACACATCAATCTACTGGACCGTGTCTAATGCCAGGCTTAGGCTAGAGGTGTATAAAGCCCCCAGCATTGAGCTGTTCTCTGGAATGATGGAGCTCCATCCAGCACTTTGGATAGGAACAAGTCGGATGAGGCGGGGTGGTGATCATCCGACATCCTAAACACAATAATACTGTTGAGAGTCAGTCGGTCACGGTTAATCCAGAGCACAACTGTAATCATCATGGGCAGGGCAGGAATACCCCCTGGACAGGGCGCCAGTCCATCACAGGGTACTGCTGTCATTGCACGCAATCAAATCCCAAAGCAGAGATCTGTGAAATTATGAACATTTGCAAGTTCATTTACTCACTTCAAACTCATTATCCAATCCAAACAGTGCATCGGAAGAGAGTACAACACTGCCACCCAGTGGCCATGTTTTAAACACAGCACAAAATGAACCACTGTCTAGTAAAAAATCAATACGCTGTTTTTGAGAATTGATAATATTGTGATACTTCTACTTCTTTATACTTCAAAGTATTGAGAAATGTTATCCTGTTTGGAATGCAGAAGGATTGGGATGTGCTTAGCCCCGCCCATTCGCAATGAGTGTGACCGAAATGGACCCCACGTTTTAAGGGCAGGAGTGTCTGAATCATTTGAACGTGATTTTAGGGCACGATAATCTTCTTGAAATGTTATTAAATGCACTCCGATTTAATAGTAAACACTGTAGCTCATTACATGAGAGCAATGTGGTGCAAACTGCATTACGATTCTCGTTACTAGGCAACAAGACAGTGGAATGTAATGAAGTCTATGATGTCTGTTCATGTAGCTAAGCCCGTAGTACTGAGCCACTGGACGCTATGAATATCACAAATTTACCCCTGCAGTCCGTTAATCATGGGCTTGTGTTTCTGAACAACATAACAATCCAAGATTATTCCATGACCAGCACAGTGCTTTAGTACCTTTAACGCAGTTGATGTGTGTAAGGAGCTTTAATCACAGCTCAGCCACTCAGGTTTGTTTATGCGAGTGGTGCTGATGCATTTTAATAACGAGGGAACGTCCGAACTATTTGTTTCTATCGCCACTTAAAGGAAACCCTCTCTTGTGCTCTTGCCGCTGCTCTCGCTCTGAACTCAGTGATCCCTCCGTCGTGTCACTCTACACGTCAGACTGATGCCAAGCTTTATGAGAGATTAACCTAAAATGCGATTCGCACGTCTACGCATCTGGGTAACACACGCGCAGATTTCACAGGTTGTGGATGTTATTAGCTGGAGTGAAGCGCCCTGAGGAGTTCTAAACACATCCACCTACTTACTCCAACATCTGAGTGAGATTAACACTGCTTAGTGAAACCGTGTGTGTGTGTGTGTGTGTGTGTGTGTGTGTGTGTGTGTGTGTGTGTGTGTGTGTGTGTGTGTGTTTTCATAATTGACAGTTTCTAACTGGTTTTCTCTGCAGTTCTTATAAACCTTCATACGAGGAACATCTGAACACCATCCTTCTAAGAGTCCTTCATCTCACTCTTAAAGATGATGCTGCTTTAAAGGGTTGGCTGAGTCACGGTGTACAGAAATCACTTTTGCAATCACTATTAAAAGTGATTCATCATTAAAAGCAAATGAAATCGGGACCTTCAACTGGTTCTTGGAACTTCAGTGCTATTGATACTCAGTACTATACTGTCAGATTAGGGAAGAACACCACACCTGTGTGGAGCATTAGGGTAGTTAAGGAACCAGCCTCGTGACTGAAGGTTGCCGGTTTGATTCCCTGAACCACTTAGCTGAAAGCTTCTGCTGGTCACAACAGTTCCAAGCAAAAACCATGTCACAATAAGGCCAAAATCATTCGCATATACTATATTGGAAGCTGGAGGACACTGAAGAGCTTCTCATGGAAGAGGTCTCATATGCAAACTCACAGCAGCATCAGAAGACCAGTTTCTGAGAGTCAACAGCTTGTGTGAGTGGTGGCTCACCTTGAT
>CM067525.1:3592444-3604944 GCA_034509495.1 Acestrorhynchus altus
GTCTTTGCAGTAAATGTAATATATAACAGAAGATTATACGAATAGAAACAAACAATAATGATGGGATTAAATAATATGGATGGATGTGGATGTGGATCATATAAATGGTGAATGTAATACGGGTTATAAAGGAAGCGGGATCGACAATAAGGGTGGGTATGAACTATATGAATGGGAACGTGTGATGAAGATGGGTATAGAGCGATAAAATATTATATGTGAAAGGAGAAAATATCCAGCACATCCCCAGTCCCTCCCGAACCATCCCAAAATAACCAGTGAGCCCCGTGAAACGGACTCTAGGTGGTCTTACATAAGAGAGACAGATGAATTGCAAATGAGAGCAACCTTGTTCAACCCTTGCAGACTTTGGATGTTCTCCTCTGGTCTCCCTGTCACTGAGCAAATAACATTCGGGAGAATGTAAGTGCAGAGCGTAAACGTTCAGTCTGCACCTAATTAGTGTTTAAATTAGTAGAGGAGATATTTCACATTAAGTGACTGTAATAATCGAGTAGCTACAAACAGCAGACCATGTAATAATGGAGCCGCTACTTATATTAGTTACATAATGATTCATGTGTATCAACTAGAATCAACTCATGCAATTACATGCATGAATGTAAGGATGATATATCAGAGTGAAAGGGTGAGTTCGTTGGGGGAAAGTGTGCAACTGAAAGGAGGCTCTAGCTCCCTGTTGCGCCACTCGTCTGGGTATGGAGGTGCACAGGTTCTGCACATTTGCCCAGTTGGACCCATAAATGCTTGAATGATCATAAATCTGGCAACCGGGCAGCCCAAGCAAATGTTTCTGGTGTGTATGGGAGCATGATCCTGCTGAAATATGCCAGTTGGAAGCCCTGCCATGAGAGGACACACAGCCACAGAATGTCCAGCACATAGTGCTGAGCTTTAATCACTACTGGGGTGACCGACGGTCACATGCGATGCCTAGATCATCGTGCCAGCGGTTGGGGAAGTGTGTCGCTCCACAGCAAAGGTAGGATTGGTTTCTTGTTCCCGTTGCAATTATAAACCAATGTGGTGGACAGTTTGCCGAAATGACCACCTGTCTTCTCTCAGTCCAATGATGCCCCCTCTCAGAGTCTGTCACCTGGACAAAAAGGTCTTTGAGTGGGTCGGATGGGGGATGGCTAAGGGTCATCGATATCTCAGCAATAGGTACCCTACCCAAAAGTAGCCTTTGAGAGCCTGTCTATAGGGTGGGGGGTGGGACACTTTTACACACTCTTGTGTTGAGACACAGTGTCTAATTAGACCACACAATCATCTGGATGCTTTATTGTTTATTTTTTAATACAATTAAATTATATGATATCATATTTATTAATATAAACACCAAACAGCAAAGCAGTAATAATGCATATAAACAGCACAGCAATATGATCATAACAAGTCGTGGCTTCCCAGCAATAAGCCGTGTGTGTTTATGTGTGTGTGTGTGTGTGTGTGTGTGTGTGTGTGTGTGTGTGTGTGTGTGTGTGTGTGTGTGTGTGTACGTAAGGGACTCTAGGTGGGCTTACATAAGAAATACAGATGAATAAATGAGTGTAACCTCACTCAACCCTTAAAGACTCCAGAGGCTTCTGTCTCGTCTCTCTCTGTCCGCAGAGAGATAACGGCATTCCGCTTTCACCCAAACGTATCTCTCCTGCGCACACACACACGCTCACACACACACACACACGTCCGCTTCCATTCGGATTCCAGCGGAGGATCAAGAGGGCTTCTAGCATGGAGAGAGTTTTAATTAACACAAGAGGGTCTGCACCTCGTTAAGACCGGCCTTAATTAGTCTCCTCCTCGTTAATGCGGCCCGTAATTAGTTGTAAATGAAAAGCAGAAACCGAGCTGGAGGAGACCACCCGTGATGGGGTCAGAGGGGTGTGTGCAAAGCTGTGGACAGAGGTTAGTGGGCATGAGTAAGTGGGCAACTGTAAAAGCCATAGCGCCCCCTATGCTTCCTTTAAAGTACTGCAATCTGTCAGAATGACTGTCATGGAGCATTCTATAAGTCCGTCTGCCATTGGGTCACGGTGGATCCAGAGCCCACCTGGAGTCATCGGGCACAAGGCAGGAAACCCCCCCTGGACAGAGCACCAGTCCATTGCACAGTATATGTGTATATACCATCTCGCCCCCTACGTGACCTGTAAGGTATTACAATCCATCTGAACCATTATATGGGTCACGTGAATTTAATAGAGAATTGTAGTTATTATAATATACTGCCCCCTACCTGTCCTGTAATGTATTACAGTCTGTCAGAATCACGATATGGAAGCATACCGTCCTTTTATCCTGAACTTATAGACCCCATAGCGCCCCCTACAAGTCCTGTAGTATAAAAACAGACCAGCAACACCTGGCAGCTGTGTGTGAGCACACACCTCTGTGTTCCACATCCCCCAGTGCACGGACCGTTCGTTTCATACCTATTCTTCCAATCCTCTGTCCAACCATCCATCCATCTATCCATCCTTTTTCTGTGCACTCCTCCATTCAGAAGGAAACCCACTCATGTGTCCAACCATTTGTCTCCATAAAGCCGCTAAACAAATGTGAAAAGCTGAAACACAGTGTACGCTCTGCTGGGACCTGCTTTACCTCCTGGTACTGCAGTGACTCTAGACTCCTATCGGCCACACTACAGCAAACACACGCAAAATACGGCCCATTGCTGCGTGCGCAGACTGGTCAGTTGTGGTCTGTTGTGTTCAGGATGAGAGTATTCATTAAACAGAAGATGGACAGCACACAAAGCCAAGAATGTGTTCATTAAGTTGGAGGTTGGAGAACCATGGACTAAACCTGTGTGTGGTCAGTCTCCTGAATTTAAACCTGTGTGTGGTCAGTCTCCTGAATTTAAACCTGTGTGTGGTCAGTTGGTTAAACCCTGGACTGAACTTGTAACAGTGTTATATTATTGCAGTGACAGCAGCACAGCAAGTAGTGCTAAAGACAGCATTGTCAATTTCACCTCTCTCTCTCTCTCTCTCTCTCTCTCTCTCTCTCTCTCACACACACACACACACACACACATACACACAGTGGTACTGGATAGGGGACCAATAACAGAAAAAGAGAACAGGTGGGGGATGAGAGAGGGAGGAGATGAAGAATTGGGTTCCATTTCATTCTTTTCCTCATTTTCTCTCTCCCTCGTTCCTCTTCTTAGCCCACAGTCCTCACTGCAGACCCCTGCCATTTATCACTCCACCATCCTCTCGACCCTTTTTTCTCCTTTCCCCTCTCTCATCCTTTTCTGCTCTCTCTCTCTCTCTCTCTCTCTCTCTCTCTCTCTCTCTCTCTCTCTCTCTCCTCCCCCATTATGGCATTGTCACCAGCAGCCAGATTGCATTCCTCTATCCATCATTGATTCTTCTATTCTTCTGTCTGCCTCACTCCTCCCCATCCCTCACTCACTACAACACTGATCCTGCAGTCAGCCAGCAGGGCACAGTGAACTTGAGCCCACACACACACACACACACACACACACACACACACACACACACACACAAACACAAACATAAACACACACACACACACACACACACACACACACACACAAACACAAACACAGATGAACACACACACACACACACACACACACACATGCATGGTAAGTACGATACTTGCTTGCTGGTTTGGATGAAAGGGAGGAGTCAAGCAGATGGTGATAGAGGAAGCGGCAATGCAACATGGCATTCTGCCCCATCTCACTGTGTGTGTGTGTGTGTGTGTGTGTGTACTGTGTTAAAAGCAAAATTGTTAACTAATATAGTGACAATAGCCAGTACTAAATGAGCTCACACTCGCGCTCTGTGATGGTGGAGACGACCAACTTTAACAGCCCAACGTTAGTTAATGAGGTTCTACAACCAGTGGTTCTACCTTTTTCTGAACACACACTCCGGTGCTCCATTCCAACAGGATGACGCTCATCCACACACTGCTGCCGTCTCAAGATCTCGCTTTGAAGACACAGATACTATGCCGTGGTCGGTCTCATCTCCAGACCTGTCCCTGATTGAAAATGTGTGGATGCTATTGGACGCTCTATCAACACTCCACCCCTAAAACACCATCTGCAGAACTGAGTGAGAACATTCAAGTTGCATGAGATGGATCATCAGAGGACACCATTAAGAACCTCTACAACTCCATGCAGAGACGTCTGGCATGTTGCGTTAAACCCGACGCCGTACTGAGAGACACCACTTCTGTATGAGTAGATCAATAAACACTGATCAGATCAGCCTTTATTGTTTCTGATCACCTTCATCTTCCTTCCCATCAGCACTGCAATTCCACACGTCCTGCAACTATTTGTTTTGATGATGTGTTTCTTTTTCTTTATATTTATTTTATTTCATGTATTTGTTTGGGACAATAATAAAAACAATTGTTGTTATTGTTTTTGAAATATGCGATGGCTCTTTGGGGCAAATCCAGAACGCAAATATAAATTCATACATAAATAAATAAATTTAAATAAATAAATAAATAAATATTTGCTCACCAACAAACAACACCTTTACAGGAGAAGGAAAAAGTGACTTTTGCATGAATCATGTTAAACCAGGTGTGCTGCTGATGGAATTGAACACATCAGCAAGCTGGCTGTGGAAATGTGGACCCAACTTTGTTCTTCAAACTACACAGTAAAAAGTGCAAGATCATAGAGGAACTGGGGCTTCTTCAGTTTGAAACTGTGGAGGAACATCTTAAGGTGCTTCAAGGAACCTTCAAGAACCCCCAAAGAGCTTGTGCTTTTATTGCAGGTTCCTTGAAGCACAGTTTCAAAGAGAAGAACCTCCAGTTCCTCGAGGATCTTGCACTTTTTACAGTGTAGCTGACAAGGTCTCAAGTACCCTCTTCAGGATGAAGAATGCTGCATTTAGGTTTATCTGCTTCGGTTCTAGTGGGATCTGGGGTTTCTACACTAAAGCTCTCTTATTGCTCAGTTTAAATCATGTGATTAGAGGCAAAAAAAAAGTTTGCACAGTATCTCTCTCCCACTCACTAACTCTCTCTCTCTCTCTCTCTCTCACACTCTCTCTCCACATAATGTCCTAAATGAAGAATGTCTGGTGTTATAATTATAGTCATGGGCTCTGTAGGGAGTACTCAGTGTGTGTGCGCGTCGGTACTGAGTGTATGTGTTTGCGCACGGGGGGAAATGTCAGAGGAGCATTAGCTGCCGATGATTAATCCATATCAAGCAGAGAGAGGACAATTTCATTATGGAATGATCAATATTACGGCCGCTTACAAAGCTGGGATGGGAGTGGATGGTGGGAGTGGGTGTGAGGTACAGCACACCTGACTGTGTCTCTGGCTGCGTCAAACTCACACTCATATATGCTCCTCAAAAAGTAAATGCTCAATCATCACTGTATGAGACAAAGTCGAAGATCAGGGACATCGGTCTGCCCAGTAAGGAAGCAGAAGCAATTATGAATCAAGTTCGCCTGCTTTGGTGCAAACAAAAGTGACGTGCACCAGAGAGGTAACATCAAGTCAACCTCCAAAAAGGAATGACGGATTCTTCTCTAGAACTGCTCCTCATACATGCTGTCGCAAGGTTTTGTCTGTGTCCCAGCATAGTCTCAAGGGCAAGGGTAATCCAGCACCTTCAGGAGAACAGATCCTTATGTGCTATAGGCAGTTCCTCCACAAAGAAGGCACTGATTCCATTGATTGGACCTCACGTTCCCCAGACCTGCATTGAATTGGGACATTATGTATCGGTGTTTCTGATGCCGCCAAGTGGCAAACCACGTGAATCTTTTCTTGAACACACATGCTCAGTTGGACTATCTCTGGATGTGTAGAAGTAGTCCAGCTTCTCCAGAATAGCACATCCTTATAATGTTGCCAAGTTTACTGTGTCTCCCAGCATGGTCTCAAGGGCATGTAGCAGATACCAGGACACAGGCCGTTACCCAAGGACAGCAGGACAGGGTTGTATAAGGGCATCAACCCAGCAGCAGGACCAGTATATGATCCTTTGTGCGACGAGGAACAGGGGGAGCACTGCCACAAAGTCCTACAAAGTGCCCTTCAGAGGCTACTGATACGAATGTTTCTGAACAAACTGTCAGGAACAGACTTTATAAGGGTGGCATGAGAGCTTCAACGTCCTCAAGACCTGTACCAGCATCAACAGTTTGGTGGTGGGTCATTGGAGGGTTACACAACCTCCAGCCATACCCTGTGTGCTGTTAGGTACTGACATGACATCCTCAGAGTGTACGTTGAGACCTTACACTAGTGCAGTTCACCCTGGGTTCCTCCTGGTGCAATGCCCGGCCTCATGTGGCTACAGTGTGTAGCCACATCCTGGATGATAAAGGCATTGATGCTATTGATTGATCCTCACGATCTCCAAACTTGAATCCGATTGAGAACCTCTGTGGCTTTATGTATCGGTGTATCCAATGGCACCAAGTTGCAACCCGCTGTGAACCTTCTCTCGAAGACTCACGCTCACTTGGTCCACAAAGCCCAGCCAGTTAAATCGCTATGCATAATGAGAGGAAACAGATCAGGAAGTGTGAAATTAACGCCAGAGGAGGAGGCGGAGGAAACGGAGAGACACATTTGTTCTTTTATTCATCCCCTTTTCATCCCCATCAGCTCCGTTAAGAAAACACGCAACGCTTTAAAGAAGACGTCAATGACCAAACGCCCTTGATAAGCCAAAAAACACAATAACCCTCAATAACCCACAATCTCTCCACTCTACACTAATTAGATACATCCAATATTCAAAATGAATATTCAGGAGCGAGCGCACAGAGTGGACTGCTAATTTGCATAGAGTTTTCCCACAGAGAATTGCACCAATCACAGCGCAGTTAAACGCTGACGGACGTGGAATAAGAAGTAGAAGGCTGGCAGATTTGCTAAGGTGTGTGTGTGTGTGCGTGTCAATGTCTGTAATGTATCCAAGAGTGTTCAGAACTAATGTGTTCTAGAACTCTGAACTATAGAGTTTCCATTAACATGTTCTCTAAAGAATGTTCTAGTACTTTGTAGTTCAACATGTTGTAGAACTCTCTGAATAATGTGTTCTAATACTTTCTATACTAACATGTTCAAATCCACTCCAAACAATATCCATCTTTAATCCAATCCTGGTTAAATAAACGTTTTAATAATGTCGTAGAACCCTGTGAAAAAAAAAATTGCAATTCTTTCTAGCGCAGGATGTTCTAGAACAATGCAAGTTTCCCCTGCACACCTGATTCCCTATACTGGATGTGTTAGAACAGGGAAACTCTGTTCTAGATGAATGTTCTAGAACAGTTCAAATGAATCTATTCAGGAACTCTGCAGATATATGTCCCCCTAGAATTTGTAAAAAAAAAATATGCTCTCAAACTGTTTAAACGTTCACATTATAGAACATCTTAGACAACTATGTTCTATACCTGACTGGGTTCTGGGGGTTCTAGACATGTTTGTGCTAATAATTCATTAAAATTTGATTGAATATGTTCCTGAACTGTTAGGTTTAACGTTGTCTTCAACTTTCAAGACAAATCTGTTCTTTTGAAATCAGATGTTTTATTTCAGGATAAACATTAGGGTAAATATATGACCTATTATTACAGTCAATTAAATCTGAAATTGAAAGACAGTGTGTGTGTGTGTGTGTGTGTGTGTGTGTGTGTGTGTGTGTGTGTGTGTGTTAGTGCAGAGAACATCCAGTACATCTGCTAAAAGCAGGGCCGAAAGCTTTATCGCAATTTTATTAATTGCAGACTCAACATTATTGGACGCTCTCGCCATCACTCTAAAGTCTGGCATTTCTGGCATATTAGTGCTGATCTGCTTTAACATATGCTGCATAACTACGCCAAATGAGTGTTTTCATGTGTGTGTGTGTGTGTGTGTGTGTGTGTGTGTTTGTGTGTGTGTGTGTGTGTGTGTGTGTGTGTGTGTGTGTGTGTATGCCAAACATAAGCTGGCCAGACACTAAACATCTGGCAGTGTGTTAGACTCTTGGGCATGAGCTGTACGTGGGAAGTCTCTCTCTCTCTCTCTCTCTCTCTCTCTCTCTCTCTCTCTCTCTAAAGAGAGACTATAGCATTTCCTACCTTTGTGGGTGGAGATTGGAAACATCACTATACACATATACAAAGGTATTGTGATATACACTGAGGAGGAGGAGCTACAGTCTCTCATTAGGGTGAATATTAATAACTCTAAATGTAGGTATTGTGATATACACTGAGGAGGAGGAGCTACAGTCTCTCATTAGGGTAAATGGGCAGAGCATATATGTTTCTCTCTTATCTGAACCTTTTTGCCGAACAGAGGTTCTGCAGATCACCACGGCTCCTCTGTGTAAGCACTAATTAACTTGATTTTAAATACAAGGGGAAAAAGGTCAAGATCAATCGACACACGCGGCCTCAGAAACATCTGCTGCTATATAGCCTCACATTTACTCATCACAGTTTTTAATTACTTCAACACCGCTGGCATACAAACGCTGACATTAATAACGGAACCTACTGCGCTAGATTTACCACATTTGTCTTTTTGCTGAAGACTAATGAAGAGCTTTCTGTGCTCTGACAGTTATGAATTACTGAGGAGAACCCAAACTGATACAGTCTTTATCAGTGTATAATATCATACACGAATAATATTGTTTCATTAAAGCCCACGGGAACGTCTTTTATATATATTGACATTTTTCTTTGTTTCTTGAAGGTTGGAGAACCCTTTCAGATCGTCTATGTTTACACATTCATTTCACATTGAAGTTTATTGCACAACTGGCAAAAGAACCTTTGCGTTCAGCATCTGGTGTGACCCCATATTTCCCACGTGACCCACGTTGGTAAGTTTGTCTCAGGTCAGGATTTCTCTTTATCCATTGTTTGGTAGAACAACTTGTGTGTTTAGGGTCGTTGTCTTGTCGCTTGACCCACGTTGTCTTGAGATTCAGCTCACAGACAGAAATATTTAGACTCAATAATGGCAAACTGTTCTGGCTCAGCTGCAGCAAAATTATGTCCTAATTATGCAACTACCACCACCGTGTTTCATAGATGGGAAAAGGTTTTTAGGCTGGAATGAAGTTTGGCTTGATCATGTGATCTTTAGCAGTGGCTTTCTCCTTGCAACCCTGCCATGCAGCCTCTGTTGTTCAGTGTTCTCCTGATGGAGGACCATGTGAGAAGGTCCTTTCCTTGCTTAGAAGTTCCCTTGACTTCCTTCGTGGACCTCGCAGACTATTACACATCCGCTTTGGTTGTATATTTATTACATAATTCACAATTACGCCTAACGCTCAAGAGGCTAAATGAAGACATTTTCTAGAACCGCATGTTCTAGAACCATGGTGTTTCTGCTGTGGATGTTCACAACATGATCATGTATGAGAGTCACTCACGTTTACGCATCACAGAGCAACACATCATCTGATTAGGTTTTTTGTGTATTATGTATTTCGTGTGATCACATATTCATAATGTCTTTAATATTAATATTAATATCACATCACGGAATAACCAGTTATTTGCATACATTTGCATATATGAAGAAGTCACAAGATCTGATGCAAACTGAGAGGAAGGTAAATCAGACTTAAATCAGTGTGTGTAAGTGTGCACGTGTGTGTGGAACAGACTTCATTGGAATAAAATCAGCATATATGCAAATTAAACACAGGCTTCTTGATTTGAACTGCAGTAAATATTCAAATTCACATTTCGTCTGGAAGCCCAATGCAAATACCGACGCCACGCCGGCCCTCGTCCAGATTAATGATGACCTTAAATACGCCCACAATTTACAATGGGCCAAAACATTAAAACCACCTGACTTATATTGATTAAGCCACCAGAACATCTCTGACCGTGGACTCCACAGGACGTCCACAGATCCTGTAAAGTTAGTCCTTTGCAAACAGCTATATCCTATTAAACCCTCTCCATAGCAACCACTTATCACTTAGTGATTTTTGAGCAACCAACAGCGACACCTTAGCAACTAACTTTTTCTCTTAGTAACTGCAACCACTTAGCAACACCAGAGCAACCAATAGCAGTGTCTCAACAACACACACACACACACACACACACACACACACACACACACACACACACACACACACACACACACAACAAAGAAGCCTGAGTTTAATTCTGAGGGCTTCCAGGTAACAGATAGTTCTTTAATTAGCAGCTCTAGAGCAGAGTAATGAAAATTGAACCCCTCTCTCCTTTTATCAACTATTCTCTCTCTCTTTCTTTCTCTCTCTCTCTCTCTCTCTCAACACAATGATGAGAACAAAGGAAAATCAGTGTGTGTGTGGTCTGTTGTCAGCTACACTTCGATCCTAATGAAGGTGTAAAGCTGTGTGAAGTGAAGCTGTGTTAAGGTTTATCAGTTTAGCACATAATGCATGTGTGTGTGTGTGTGTGTGTGTGTGTGTGTGTGTGTGTGTGTGTGTGTGTGATGTGTGGGAGGGGGTGTAAAAAGGGCTCCTTGAATGTACAGACCCCCAACTATTCAGGTGTGTAGATGAGGCCAAGAGTCACAATTCAATCAAATATCACAGAACCCGTCTCTCCTGAGTCCCTCACGGCTGTGTCCAGTGCACAGGTGGCTACACACACACACACACACACACACACACGCTTTAGACTGACAACTGTTTCTACTACTGAAATATGATGATCAGGTCTCACTTTCTGTCTGTGTTTCTCTCTCTCTCTCTCTCTCTCTCATATGGACACTGCATTGCTGTGTTTTGACTCCAACATGATTAACCCCTTCACAGCTGCCAGAGATACCATTACAGAACAGAACAGCTGGTGAGAGAAAGAAAGAAAGAAAGAAAGAAATAAAGGAAGGAAGGAAGGAAAGATGGAAGGAAAAAAGGAAGGAAGAATGGTATGAAGGAAGGACAGGAGGAAGGAAGGAGGAAGGAAGGAAGAATGGTAGGAAGGAGGGGTATAACACTGATAGTAGTGAAGATGAAAGTGCAGATCAGACATACAGGCTGTTCTTCTCCTCCAACATAAAAATCTGCTCATCTCCTCACATCTGTTTGTCACATTAACCCTCTGAAGTGATAGAACAACCCTCTCCACATGCACAAAGAGAGAGAAACAGAGAGAGAGAGAGAGAGAGAGAGAGTCAGAGAGGGGGAGAGAGGGGGGGGGTGAATGGATGTACTCACTCTCTGCGTGTGTGAGCAGCAGCAGTGTGGTCAGCAGTAGCAGGGTAGGTGGTGTGTGTGGCATTGTTTGGGGCGACATGCTGCAGCACAAACCCGCACACACACACTCTGAGTGCCGGAGTCTCCTACAGTCCAGTCACAACCTGGGGAGAGAGAGAGAGAGAAAGAGAGAGAGGTTAGTGGGTGAAAAATAATAACACACACACACACACACATACAGTGAATTGTCCAATAATGGAAAATTATCTCTCCTTCTCCATTAATGTGAGTTTTCACAGCACCATCAGTTCCATCACAGCTTTATCACTGGTTATCATGGTTTATCACTCTTTGTCAATCTTCAGCTTCTGTCCGGTCTGTTGGTCACTTTAATGTCAAACTCAGAGTTTAAAATAACAGGTCAGATTAATAAAGTCATCAAGTCCTTATCCTCTCACAGATTCACAATATAACATTACAGAGAAGAGAAGAGAAGAGAAGAAGAGAAGAGAAGAGGAGAGAAGAGAACAAAAGAGAAGAAAAGAAAAGAGAAGAAAAGAAAAGAGAAGAAAAGAGAAAAAAAGAAAAGAGAAGAAAAGAGAATGCACGTGTGAATCTGATGCTCGTCTATAATCTGTGTTTATATAATATTGTATATATATATATATATATATATATATACTGTGTGTGTGTGTGTGTGTGTGTGTGTGTGTGTGTGTGTGTGCAGGTCAGGTGTTGCCTGCTGGGTAAGTGGTGTTTAAAAGCAGACTCTAAAGCTGTGTAATAATTTCTCTGCTAATTATGATCAGCTACATTTCCATAATACCACATTACAGTGTGCAGCTCTTTACTCCATCCTCTCTCTCTCTCTCTCTCTCTCTCTCTCTCTCTCTCTCTCTCTCTCTCTCTCTCGCGCTCGCTCCACCTCTATATCACATGCTGATTCAGATAAACAAGGCCATCTGCACATTGTGTAACAGAGGGAGAGGGAAATAGAGGTAACGAGAAGAAAGAGGAGAGGGGACAAAAACATGGAAAAGAAGAAATGAGAAATAAGAAAAGGAAAAGAAGGAACAAGACAAATGGAAGGGGCACAAAGAGAAGAGAAGAGAAGAGAAGAGAAGAGAAGAGAAGAGAAGAGAAGAGAAGATGCATTTGGAGAAATGCTGGGTGAGAAAGAGAGAGAGAGGAGAGAGAAAGAGAGATATTGTGGGTGAAGCCTGGCAAGAAAAGCCCATGACTCCTATAGCAACAGAAGTAACTGTGTGCTTGCGGAAGTCCAGGC
>CM067525.1:3609944-3619944 GCA_034509495.1 Acestrorhynchus altus
CGAAACCCTCCGCAAACCCGGTTTCAGTCTCTCATTAGAGTCAGTACATTACATCTCAGCAAACTGAGCAGAAACACGAGGCGATTCAAAACAAACACTTTTCAAACAGAAAAATCCACCAAAGGGACGTCTGTCTGCGGATCAGATGAAATATCTCTGATGATGTTTCTGCCAAGTCACGCTCTGAAACACAAACCTGCTGCCAAAACTCCAGCACACACACTAAATATTATCACAGCCATCGTGCACACACACACACCCACACACACACACAGACACTCAGCCTCATGAGCTGAGGCTTATTGCTGGTGCACACGCTGTCTGTGGATCACAGCAGAAGTCGGTGGAAAGTTGCTGACTCAGCGTTTTCGGTTTGAGGGAAGGAAAGGTGAACACACTCTCGCCGGCGTCTCCCAGTGATGTTATTAAATCAAAGAATCCGACTGAGAGGGAGGAGGGGAACAGTGGCCAGTAGGCCTGAAACAAACTTCATTCAGTTTAATGAAGGTGGAGGTGCTACTCCAGATGGTTCTGGTTGAATCGAGCTCTGGTTTATGCGGTTCATCTGTGCAGGTGTGAAAACAGCAATCGTACTCGAATGCAAACCATAGCAACCATGCTGAGACCCTTTAGAGGAGGTGGTCTCGGTCCAATCCCAAACGAGGGATAGGATCCGACCTCCATCCTTGATCCGATAGTTAGTGGTATCTAAGCAGTTATGCGGTTACAAGAAGGTCCTACAGTACTGTGAAGATACGTGGTATCCCAGGCTGTTGCTATGGGGTTGCCAGGCAGTTGCTATATTAATGATGATATTCAGTTCAACATTCCAAAATGAACACTTTGGGGTGTGTTTATTTATAGGACGCTGTGCAGGATGATCAGCTTCCGCTGCAGCTGTCAAGTACTGAGCCTTTTTCAAGTACACAGGTATAAAACCTACGATGCAGTATAATAAGATATGGTGTGTGTGTGTGTGTGTGTGTGTGTGTATGATGGTTCTTCAATCCACTGGAAAAAGCGATGTAGGGTTTTTTGTAAAAGATCTTTGAAAAGGGTTCTAAATAGCACCAAAAAGGGTTCTACTATTGTTAAGATGTAGCTTGTAACTATAGAAGAACCCTTTTTTACTGCTATACAGAACCCTTTTCCAAAAGGTTCTATATAACAGGGTTCTTTAGTACATTGGAAAATGCAATGCGGATGGTTGTGGATAGAATTTTTTGAAAAGGGTTCTATATAGCACCAAAAATGGTTCTACTATTCTAAGAAAGGCAATTATCTATGTTAAACTGCACCCACTGCTGCTGACCAAGAAAGAGCATTTCTCAGTCAAATCAGCAGGATTTGTATATATTTACCTATGAATAGACACACACACACACACACACACACACACACACACACACACACACACACACACACACAAATCTAGCAGGTAAACAACCCACACGATAGTCATAAGCATCACATTTGTGTTATAATCTGGTTTGATCACCTATACACACGCAAACTCACACACAAACAAGGTTAAGCAGCAGTGCGCTTCAATAAACAACGTCAGTGTGATAGTCTTCGTGTGTCTCCGAGTGGAATTATGAACATCAGAGACCAAAGCTGGTCTCTGCAGCAGCCTTTAGTGAACACTCATACAGAGGAACATGGAAAGCCCACATACAAACATCTAAACACAGCTGTGTGTGTGTGTGTGTGTGTGTGTGTGTGTGTGTGTGTGTGTGTGCGTGTGTGTGCGTGTGTGTGTGTGTGTGTGTATGTGAGCTATGACTGCGTCTCTTCATTCTGACACTGCATAATTACCTATCCCTTCTCCCTAATGGAGCGTTTCATTACGGCCCTGCCACTGCAGCCAGTTTCCACTACACAGGAAAAATCACAACCGCCACAACACACACTGCGGAAATAAGCAGCCAGTACATGAATGAGAACCTACAAAGCATAGGAGCCTTTACCTCATTTGGCTAAAAAAATATTATAATCTGTCAATTGCGGATTTAATACAGCACGTCGTATTCCAAATAGTATATGATATATTAGAACGTAGAACCTAGTGCAGAAAACTGTGTATAACATGGCGTATCTAGACAATAGGTGGTATATAAAATATAGTATGCAGTACATAATGTAGGGCATATTTATAAAAAGCCCAAATTCACATATTGTGCACAGAAAGTATGTTAGTATAATAGTATTATTAATAGTAGACATTATACAACATACAGTATATTATATAGAGCACAGTATTGTACATAGTATAGAGTTCTAGAGTGTGTGCGCCTGCATATTCAGTATATGTATATGGCCTATAGTAAAGTAGACTATACTATACAGAACCTGAGATGCATACTATATAAATATATAGAATAGGGAGTAAAATGCAGAGTACATAAGTATAGAAAATGAAATATATCATATAGTAGATGATATAGAATTGGAAGTACAGTATATGATATACCGTATATAAATTGTAGTATATGTAGCATATATACTACAACGGGACACATGGTCCATATTATATAGTACTACACAGCATAATATATAGTACAGAAACACTTTATATAATAGTACAGTGGGATGTATAAGATATAAAATAGAGTATAGTATGGTATATAATGTATGCAGACAGTCATATATAGTACCCAGTATCTGATGGATCATCCTTATTTTGGGAAAATCTGACTTTCCTTTGATGGAAAACAGTTTATATGAAGAAAGCAAGAAAGGAAACAACACGGGTCGATGGAAGCCGCATTTAGCAGCATCCACTTTTGAGTTTACCCCTAAACTTTTTTGTTTGGCTTGGTAGCGGCTGCTTCCTCCCCGACTGGCCTAGTGAGGAATTAATGAACTCTGTCTTGTTTGGAATTACACAGCCGCGCGTTATGATGTATTGCCTTTCAAACGTCCCCCTTTGTCTCGGCTCAGGAGGGGAAAAAAAGCGCCATTGTTGCGAGATCTGTTCCTTCTTTCACAGCTCCTGCAGCGCAGCAGAGGAAATTAGCCTCCAGTGCTATTGTGGGTATGCAAATCCCACTCGAGTTCTGTAAACAAAATGGCAAACGGCTGGCGAGCCCACCCCAATGCACCACATTAGCCGGGGCTGTGCTGGATCAGCCTTGGGTTTAAGCCATGAACCAGATACAAACTGTATAGAACGCCAGTCTCACTTGGCTGAATGTATTAGAGATGGCATGACGCTTGTTTTTTGATGTTGGTATTAAAATCAGTATCTTGGAGTGGAGTATTTTGGACCAAAGTATTGGGACACCTTATTTATCGCTCCTTCTGAAATCCAGGGGAGTAAAGAAAGTAACGGATCAGTGGATGGTGGTACTAGATACTAGATACTGCCTACAGGCCCTAATTCTTGGAACCCTCAATATGATGTATACTAGTAAACCCAATTGCCATCGGCAGCCGGAGTCTGAGAGCATGAAATTAGCCAGCACTGTCTGGGTGGGTAGCAGCAACGTGATGCTGGTCGGCATGGTCAGCCATTGGCTGTGACCCATTGGCTGCCCAACAATGGCACAAAATTGTCAGGAGCGTCCTAGGGGACAGGCGGAGAGCGCACTTCCAGAAACAAGGTAAAAAAAAATTGATCAGAACTGATGTACATCATATCACCACTTACAGTCAGCCGTCAAAACAGCCATTAACTCCAACACTAAATGATTCATTTGTGTGAGACACCCGCTCTCATCACCGCTCCAGATTTCTGTCAAATCGTTCAACGGCACGACAAAAGTGTCGGGCTGCGGTAATGGCACTAACAGTTTCTCCTGTCACTGTTATCGTACCATCGTCGAGGCGAGCGCCGGAGATTCTCCGCCGAAGTGACAGAAACAAATTGTCAGAAAGACACACAAAAGAGAAAGAGAGCGAGAGGAGAAATGTATCTTCGTTATCAGACACAGAAAAGAGAGAACGCAATTATCGCAGACAAACGGTGCCAGGGATCTTCAGCGAAGGTTCGGGAGCCGAGCGCAGCGAATCCACGCGTTAATGGAGTTAAGGATGGAGAGAGGACGTTTACTGGAGCATTCTCCAGGTCAGCTCTCAGTGTCGCAGGCTTCAGTGCTGATCGATATATTGGTTTCTCTATGCTCTTCCAACAAACAGCCAATACTTTTAAACTAGGTCTGGTTCACACAGAAGGGCCCCTGAAATCTGTTCTTCTCATTCTCGTTTTTTACCCTTTTTTTTGTTTTTTTCCATTACATTTTTTAATTTTAAAGAAATGTACATCATCAAAAATGCATCATAGCAAAAATAGTAAGGTCCCAAAACAATACTTTACACACTTTGACTTGTTTGTTAGTGGTTCCAGTTGTCCAATTATAAAATATATTTCACTAGAACTAACTAACTTAACTAGAACACCCTAATGTTGAATAACGTAGCAACCACCCAGCAACCTTAAAGCAATCGTTTGAGATTCCACTCCTATGAATCCGGAAAACTCTGTTTCCAACTGAATTCAATCGCAGTATAAATTCCAACGCAGCCATTCAGTGCATGTTTACTGCTCTGTCCACGTGTACATGCTCAACCTGCATACAGACTCTGACTGATCAGAGAGAGGGGGCGGGGCTGATGCTCAACCTGCATACAGACTCTGACTGGTCAGAGAGAGGGGGCGGGGCTGATGCTCAACCTGCATACAGACTCTGACTGATCAGAGAAAGGGGGCGGGGCTGATGACATCACTGACTCAGATAAAGAGGAAAATGCTCACACTGTTCAAATTTAAGAATAGAGAGATAAAACTGACAAACACACAAATATGTAAATTCTATTCATTTTAGACAAAACTGAGTAGCCTCAGATCTCTGGAAAATAACAATATCTGATATGTCTGATGTGTCTTCAATGAATACTTTTCTTATTTTCTGATGAATAAAGTACGTCAAATTACAAAAAAAAAAAAAAAAAAAAAAAAAAAAAATTGGTCTCTCTCTCTTTCTCTCTCTCCCTCCCTCCCTCTCTTTCTCAGCCCTGCATTGTTTTGGCAGAATACACACGTAGCCTCCAGTTTGCTCATGAACAATTTGACCTGATTTCAGGCCTGGCTGCCTTCACCTCTCTCTCTCTCTCTCTCTCTCTCTCTCTCTCTCTCTCTCTCTCTCTCGCTCATCTCCAGCCTCTCTCTCTATCTGTCTCTCTATCTATTTCCTCTAGCTTTTCTTCACCTCCATTTCCAATCTATCTTCTTCACTCTTCGATGCGTACTCTCACTCTCATGCTCTTTCTCTAAATTCAATTCAATCAACGGCCACCTCTCTCTCTCTTTATCTATCCCTATCTCTCTCTCTCTCTCACACACACACACACACACACACACACACACACACATATATATATATATATATATATATATATATCCATCAATATTTATAATTCTCTCCACGTCTTCTTTGCTTCCAGCTCTCGTCTTCTCTCGCACCCTCACTATCGCTGGCTCTCACACCCTCTTCTTAATGTCCTCTCTCTCTCTCTTTCTTTCGCTCTCTCTGAACAGCTGCGGGCCAATTCCACTCCTGCTATGGAAATGTCAGTGTGCCGTTATCAGGGGAAGGCCGAGAGGTGCAGGAGGTCAGCCCGAGCCTGTTTAGTACAGTCTGATTGGGGTGTCAGTCACCGCAGGCCGCAGGGACCAAAAACACTGAAACACCCTCTTCTCAATCCAGCTCGCAACTGCACAAATACAGCTCGGATAATCTCCATCCAGAAGCACTGCTGCTAGAATCCAATGCTCTGGGGAAGTCGGACAGGAGCCTAAGGTCACCGTGTCCTATGCTATGTATGGGCTGGAGGCAGAAAAAGCCCCCAACATTGAGCTGCGGAGCAGTGGAACTGTGTTCTCAAGAATGATGCAATCAACTCCTCACAACAATGTTCCAGTTTGTGTAAATCCCTACAGTAGATACTGTTACTGATATAAAAGCATGAGACATCAAGGTGGAGGCCAAACTACAATGAGATCAAGTCAAGAGCAGTTCCTACTGAGGACATGACCAGGTCATGGTCAATGTAAGAACAAGTGGATTAAGACTGAGCTTAAATCAGTTAGACTGGAGTCAAGTTCAAGTTCAAACGAGTATGAGACGTGACCAAGTCAAGGCCAAGTTCAAATAAGAGCAAGACCATGTGAGAACATCAAGACTGACCAGTACTGGGCCCAAACCAGTGTGGGAGTGAATTAAGACCAAACCTCAATGAGAACAAGACCAAGTCAAGATCAAGTTCAAATGAGAGCAAAGACAGAATCAAGACTAGACCAAAATGAGAATGAGACCATTGAGGACAAGTAAAAACCGAGCCTAAATGAGACTTAAATGAGCCTCAATGAGTCCAGGCTTAATGAAAATGAGATCAAGATACCTAAACCAGCCTAAATAAACCTGAGCCTAAAACAGAAGGAGACCAACTCAGGACCAAGTTAAATACATCATGGTCAAGTCAAGGCCCAAAGCAATAATGAGCTCAAAATGAGAACAAGACCACTGATGCCAAGTTAAAACTGAGCCTAAATGAAAGGGAGACTGAACAAAGACCTGAACCATAACGAGCCTAACTGAGACTAAGATGAATTCAAGACCAAGTTCAAACGACATCCAAACTAAGTCAAGTCCCAGGTCAAAAACGAGAACAAAACCATTAAGACCAAGTAAAAAACTGAGACAGATTTAAGAACATAACAAGACAGATTTAAGACCTAAATGAGCCTAAATCATAATAAGCCTAAATGAGAACGAGACAAGTCAAGACATCGAGACATGTCATTGAGGCCAAATCAGGGCTGAGCTCAAATAAGAGCAATTCCAAGTCCAAGAGCGAGACTGAAGTGAGACCTAAACAAGCCTGAATCATAATAAGCGAGGACAAGACAAGACCAAGTTCAAATGTCAGGGATGATCTCAAATGAGAACAATTCCAAATCCAAAAACGAGAGCAAGACTGACCTAAGACCTAAATAAGCCTAAATGAGAACAACCCTAAATAAGAATGAGACCAAGTGGAGACCAAGTTCAAATGAGAGCAAGACGTTCTTTCTTCCTCCTTTCTTTGGTGGGATTTTGCAGAGCCTGTGATTCCCTTTAATAACACTGTTACGTTCTCTCAGGTCAGATGAGGTAGTCTTTATAGGATACAGCCTGTCAGGACGTAAGATGAATAATAAAGCTAGCCGAGGCGAGCGGGGACAGCAGGAACACAGCCATGACGATTTATCAACTCTCTGCTGTTTACCCAAGGATGCTAGCCTTTGTTGATCGGGATTAAGAGGAAGCGCAGCCTGGAGCGAAAGGCAGCTGCACACTAAATGATGGTAATCTAGACATTTCTAACCTTCCTGGAGGGTCCAGCTCCCTCACAAACCCCAACACACAAGACCTGGTCTTCCAACGACACTCGTTAGTAGCGTCAGCCATGTTAGACGGTGGTCGGAGAAGGTGTATTAGCCAGTATAAGGTGGGCCATTATTACTGCACAATTGTACACTAGATGGACAAAAGTATTGGGACACCCATTCATCGTTTCTTCAGAAATCAAGGGTATTGAAGAGTTTATCCTCCTTTTGTTGGAGTAACTGTCTCTACTGTTCTACTTTACGTTGGGACAAGAATGTTAGGTCAGGATGTTGGACGAACAAGGAATCTGGAGAACATGGAAACCCCACCCAGATAAGGCCTTGAACCCAAGACCCCAGTGCTGGGAGGGGAACGTGCTCTATGAGCAGTGTACAAACCAAAACCAGATGGGGCCCATATTTAACCGCTCCTGGTCACATCAGGGACCCTGGTGGGAAATCACATGGACCCAATGAACAAATGTTTCTGGTTCCCAGTTGGACTACCCATGTTGGCATGTAATCTCGGAACTCATCCCGAAAATTTCTGATGGCTCACCATCATTCCAGAAAACCATGCTTGGGGGGCTGTATACCCTTCTAGCCCACTCCTGGAATTAGACATGGTGTCAATAGGTTAATCAATATCTCCAGAGGGCCCTATTCTATTGGCAATTCTCATCTACAGGGACTAGATAAACTATTTTTAAATGCAACACAAGGGACATATATGTCAGCAATGGGTGCAAAGTGTCCACAAATATTTGGACACATAGTGCACCACCGCTTTAATGCATGCAAACGTAAAGTAGTGGAAAATGGAGATTCCAGTGCTGGTGAATCATTAGAATTTGAATCGAGACATGCAGAAAAGACTCCGAAGCGACGGAAAACATGTTTGTGTCAAACTGACAACTCGGGCTTATGCAGAATGAGCGGGGTTGGATTTTTTTTTTTCTTGCGCCAGAAAAATGGGGAGCAGGACTTATTCAGTTATTCACTTCACTGCGTCTTTCGCTTTGACAAAAGGGCATTAAAATGCCACATCAGCGCTAAGCACCAAAGCATTTTCATAAATGCCCGCGCTCTCTCCCTCTCTCTCCCTTTATCGCTGCTCTCTCGCTCCCTTCTTTCAATCTCTTTCTTGATTTTTCGTGCTCCCTCTTTCACGTCCCCACTGTGCCGGATTATAAATGCTTACTGCTCGCTTTTTCCCGGCCTGGGCCGCTTGCTTGGTGACCAGGCAGGTTGGTTTTCAGAAAGACGGGCCCTTCATCTCAACACAATGGTTCTTGCACTTAGGAGGAAAAAAAAAAAAAAAAAATCAAATAAAAGCTCTTTCAGAGGTTCTTCCACCCCGAGCGCTCTGCTTCCATTTTACCTCCACGTCCGTCATTCGCTCTCAATGAGGTGCAGAGCATGCGGCGCCGGCCGATTCGTTCCACGGCCGCGCTAAAAGATAAATGGCGACATGTTGCTGAATGCAGGTCTGTTCAGGTCAAATTGCCCAAGCGGTAGAGATGGCGGGTTTTCCCGGCTGTTTCTTTGTCATAAAGCGACTGGTAAAGTCATGGCGCGGCTTTGTTCTCACAGGAATCATAAATAAAAGCATATAAATCAGATCTGATTTCAGATCAGAGCCAGAAGTGTCAGGGTTTTGGTTCACGTTCTACTTTATAATGGAATTCTTTCAACCTTTCTGACGAAAGACCCCAAAAAACGGACGTGATTTTTATCCTAGGGCGTTCAAAGCCATATCTCCTGACACAGGCATATCTATTCTTATGCAAGACTAAACACTGGCACTGACTAAACACTCATGGGCACGCACTGCGCCGCGTAGCTGTACTTACTACAAAATAAAAGTCAGCATTACTAACAAACAAACAAACAAACAAACAGACCACAGCAGAACACTGATGTTTGTAAGCAGAACAGCACACACTGCATTTCGAATCTGTTGAAAAGGTGATGCATCACGTCACATAAAGGAAAGGATTCCCATTCATCCTTTTCGTTCGGGGAGTGAACGGAATGTAAACGTAACCCATCGGTCTCTGATGAAGACGTGAGGATGTGAACTGGGTTCTGAGTCCGGTCAGCTCTGACGGAAAACGCGGTAGCTCTAAGTCCACGTGTTGATCCGGGCAGCTCAGCCCCTATTCTGGGGCAGGTTTTAATGAGTCGTGTAAGGGTTAAGAACTGAGATAAGAACATTAAAGCTGGAACTGATCCAGGATCAGACGGCTGGTACCTGGCAGCTGGCGGGAGTTCAGATATGTGGTGGAACTCTTTGTTGTACTACAATCAGCTTTGGCACGGCTAAAGACGTCTGTGAAAGGACCGCTGCACTGGCAGAGAGAACACAAGAACCACACAGAGTAATCTACAGCTAAGGGAAGAACAAACAACGGTGTGTGTGTGTGTGTGTGTGTGTGTGTGTGTGTGTGTGTGTGTGAGAGAGAGAGAGTGTTAGTTCCTATTAATCCTATAAGCTGGCATATTCTTTCTTAGCTGAAAGGCTATATGAAGATTGTTCATAAATACTACAGAGAGAGAGAGAGAGAGAGAGAGAATAAATAAATAAATAAATAAATAAAGTACTGTTGGACTGGGTTTTGCTTCAAAAGG